>PVLC010012117.1:0-45162 GCA_004027655.1 Graphiurus murinus | reverse complement strand
ACAAAAACTGCTGAAATGTACTTTTTTTAGTTCTGAAAAAATAAAAGATTCTTAGCAAGTTAATTCCAAGCTAAAAGATTGTCAGTTATTGTACTTTAGTGTTTTTAGAACAAAGTTGAGTTTGAGTGAACTGACTTCATTTCTTTTGATTTAGTCTAGTATTAAAACCAGCTATCCTTTCTTTCTTTCCCCCAAATGCTTCATTTTGACAGTAGCAATGCCTTTAAACTCAAAGAATGGTATATCTGTTGATGGTATAGATTACCACCATATAAAATTATGGAAGAACTATATTTTATTCTACCAAACATGAGATCTACCATTGATGAGGTAGAAAATGCATTATGATACAAGAACTGAAAAATTTAAAAGGCTTCATCACTAGTGATCTTAAGCTCAGTAACAGGCAAAGAGGAAAGAAGCTAAGAATTGAGGATGGGTTTGTTGAGTCCCAGATTTAGCTGTTACTATGCTTTGAATCTTAAATGTCACCTAAAGGCCCATGTGTTGAAGGCTTGTTCCTTGGAGTAGTGCCATTGGAAGGTTCTGGAGCCTTTAACAGGTGATGCCTACTTAGGTATTTAGGTCATTGGGGGTATGACCTTGAAGGAGATAGTGGAATCTCAGCCTCTTCCTCTCTTTCCTTCCCTGGCTGTGAGGTGAGTGGTTCTGCTCTACCAAGCATTGTCACCATGATGTACTGCCTCGACACTGGCCCAAAAGCAATGAGACAGTCAACCATGGACTGAAGCCTTCAAAACTATGAGCTAGAGTAAACCTTCCTTTTTATAAGTTGATTACTTCAGGCATTTGTTGTAGTAACAGAAAGGTAACACAAATATTTTGTCCTTGTTTTACTACCATAACAACTTGGGTATGTAGATGTTTTTGTTCATATTTTGTAGATGGGAAAACTCATTTTAAGTTTCCAAAGACAGAAAAGTAGTCAGTAGGAAATCCCATGTACTTTCCACCACTAAATGCTATATAACTGTGAGAAAATATGGGGAGAAGGGATTATATGATACCAATTAGCAGAAAACATGGGATGGTGGTGGTAATAATTTCTAGGATCAGAACTATAATTTATAATAAGACATCATCTGATCTGATAGAATCTCCACATTCCTATTTTTTATCTTAATGATTTCACATCTTTCCTCTCTTCTCTTTAAACATGTAACATTTTACATGTTTACCCTCACTTTACTCTCGGAAGTTTGACTTTGATTAGTTCCCGAGACAGCGAAAGCAATCAGAAGAGGATATCTACATGAAACTAACATCAAATCTAGCAGTCAATCTATCCCATGCCTGAATTTGAAGACTTTGCTTTTATTTCTATTAAAATGAAATCTGTCCATACTCCAGGCTAAGCTCTCCACTGTGACACTGGAACCCATATGCTTTCACATATGAAGATATCCACTCTTTCCTTCTTCACCAAATTGTCCTACTCTACTAGAGCAAAATTTTTAGCCAGAGTGTACAGTCAGTCTTTGTCTTATCACTAAAAAATAGTTTACCAATTGTTCACAATTTTGTTTTGGCTTATGTCTATCCAAAGCAATTGAGGGGACTAAATTTTTGATAAGGACTTCTTATAGCATTATAGTTAATGTTTATGCAGCACTCATTTTATGCTGTACATTGCACTTAACACTTTGCATGCATTATCCTACTTAATCTGCACAACAATCCCAAGAGGTACCATTATAATCTACATGTCATAGATAAGGAAACTGGAGTTTGAGAGATTAGTAACTTATTTGAGATTATTAGCTAGTAAATAGGACAAGATTCAAATCTGACTTCAGATTTCATGTTATTAAAGTGTCAAACCCAAGGAGTAGTATAGCAGGGTCATAGGGTAGGTTCATTCCCATTTTTCTGAGGACTCTCCAGTTTTACAACGTGGTTGCACTAATTTGCAACCCACCAAGAATGTATCAGAGTTCCTATTTCTCCACATCCTTGCCAGCATTTAAGACTGTTTTTTTAATGATTGCCATTCTAATTGGGATTAGGTGAAATCTCAGGGTAGTTTTGATTTGCATCTGATTGCTAATGATGTTGAACAGCTTTTTTTCGTATACTTATCTTCTTTTGTGAATTATCTATTTAATTCATTTGACCTTTTTTTTTTTATTTTTGGCAGTGTTTCTTGAGTTTTTTGTAGCTGGCAAGGATCTTCTCCCATTCTATTGGCTCTCTTGAGGTTCTTGGTAATTTCCTTTGCTGCACAGAAGCTCTTCAGTTTAATGTAATTCCATATATTAATCCTTGTTTTAATTTCTTGAGCCTATGGGGTCTTGTTGAGGAAGATTTTACTCGTGTATGTTAGAGTGTTGGTCCTGTGCCCTCTTCAAGTAAATGCAAAGTTTCTGGTCTAATTTCCAGGTCTTTGATCCATCTTGAATCGACTCTTGTGCAGGGTGAGAAAGTGAGAATTATTTCAATTTTTCTGCATATGGATGTTTTGCCAACACCATTTGTTGAAGAGGCTATTTTTTTTCCAGTGTATGTTTTTGGCCCCTTTGTCAAAACTCAACTGGCTATAAGTACGTGGAATTGTTTCTGTATATTCTGTTCTGCTCCATTTGTCTATGTGTCTGCTTTTGTACCAATACCATGCTGTTTTTATTCCTATGGCTCTGTAATATAGTTTGAAGTTAGGTATTGTGATGCTTCCTGCATGGTTCTTATTGCTGAAAACTATTTTGGCTATTCTAGGTCTTTTGTTGTTCCATATGAACTTAAGGATTGATTTTTCTTTATCTGTGAAGAATGACCATGATATAGATCACTTTTGGAAGGATGGCCATTTTGATGCCTATCTAAGAGCGTGGAAGATCCTTTCACCTTCTAAGATCTTCAATTTCTTTCTTTAGTGTTTATAATTTTCATTGTAGACCCTGCTATGCCACTTCTGGGTATCCAACCAAAAGAATTAAAACCAGGCTACCAGAATAATGCATGTGTATCTATGTTTATAGCTGCATAATTCATAATTGCCAAACTATGCAACCATCTGAGATGTGCATCAACAGATGAATGGATTACAAATTATGGGATATATATACACACACAATGGAATTCTACTCAGCCATAAAGAAGAAAAAAAATTATGTCATTTGCAGGGAACTGGATGGAACTGGAGAATATTATGCTGTTAGATTAGTTACAAAAAGTGAAAGGTTGGATATTCTCCCTCATATTTGGAAGCTAGGGAGAAATTGGGACACAGGAGGGACTCCAGACAAAGGAGGAAAAACCTTAGCGGAGTGAAGGTGGTGACCTAACTGAGGGAGAAGAGAGAGAGAGGAACACTTGAAGAGGGAAAAACCTCAGTGAACATGATGTACATATACAAATTTATCAAAGCCAATCACTGCATTGAGCATGGGAAGGTGGGGAGGGGAAGGGAGTGGAGTGGAAACTGGGAGAGGGCAGATACTTCTATGTGCATGCATGCCTCTATCACCCTGAACTTCATCAAGATGTATAAATACAATGCACCAATTAAAAAAAAGGGATTAAGTAAAAAAACAAGGTGTCAAACCATGTATTTTGTAATCTCAATTGCATGTACACTAATGCAAATTAAAATTTATTGCTTTTATAATACTTATATATTTAATGTCAATAAATATGAGAGCAAAAATACAAAACCCACAATAATTTTTACCTTAATTTGCAACACAATTCAACACAATTCACACATTTAAACAGGAAAAACTAACATGCAAACATCTTGGAAAAAGTTGTAATTTGGTTCAATGGTTTTATAGCTATGGTTTCTGGGCTAAAGGGATTTATAATTTTTTGTCCAAAATTTTAATTAAAGATAGTTACTGTAAGTGAACTATTGTCATTCTATATAACCAATGATTTAGTAACTATTCAGAAATCTGGAGAATATTGTGTTAAGATGAAAGGCATTTTTACTTGGCATTTTCTTCCAATAAAAAAACAAAGTCAGTGCGCCATCATCTACTTAAATGTTTATAAAAAAACATTTAGAGCACTGATTCTCAGTTAGCTGAATACTGGAATCACCCTAGAATGTTTAAAAACCACTAATGCCTGTACAATACCCTTTAAAATATAAAATTAATTGGTATAAGGTAGGCGCTGGGCATAGAGCCTCAGGTGATTCCAATTTGCACCAGTTTGAAAACTATTACTATCTTAGAGAACTGTTCTATAAAGATCAGTCTTCATATGAAATATTCCCTACATCTTGATTTCAGTGAGTATAATATTGTTTTAAGCATCTGAAAGATGTATCTCCCTTGATTCAAAAATACATACCTTAAGGAATAGATTTTATCATTGTCACCACATATAAAGAACACAATGAGAGACACAAAATAGTTGCTAAATACTATCTTTTAAATGAACATGGTTGCCTTATGCTTCTTTATCTCTATCTTCTAGTAAATTACAATATAAGAATTCAAGAGATTTTTATAGATAAAAAATAAATGACTGAAGCAACTGGGATAATGTTTAAGGCAAAACAAAAAATCTTACAGAAACACATTTTAGCAACACATATATGAATATAAATAGATCAAAAGTAGAAAAAGAATATACAAAAGACTGCAACATTTAGCAGTTGAGAATTGAGCTTTCAAATATTCTTCACATTCTTATACTTAGAAATGAAGTAATTCTAAACAACTGGTTATTTAGCTAATATCTGTAAGCATATGTGCAATTAAGTTTTCTGTGAAAAACAGAATGACACCTTAATCTTGATGAACAGAGCTCAGTTTTAAAAATTCAAGTAAATAAAAATTTAGTACAATCATGATAGCATTTCCAGATAGTTGCATTAAAAACAAGTTTCTGGTTAAAATATTTGGCATTACCTATTATGTCCTCTCAGTTGAGATTCAGTAGCTTCTTCACAGTCTCACATTGATAAACAATTTTGGCACATCCTTACATAATGTGTTTATTTAGAGAAACCTTATTAATAACAGAATTACTTTTTAATAGCTACATTCTCAGATATGGCTTCATTATCAATGTTCCACAACTATTAGAACATTTTAAATTCAGTTAATATCTTAGATTATGAAACTTCGGTTTTCTTAAAACCAGCATTGGTTGCTTGATTGTAGGTTTGTCACCAAAAAGTGCTACTTCACTCTCTGAGGTTGGAAATCTTTTCTGATATATCAAGGGATATTCCTTCTGAAACTTAAAAATGAGATGAGAAATTAAGTTATTTAACATACTCCCCTCGCTGATGCAGGTCCTCAATATTTTACAACAATTCAATGCCTTTTTTAAGGATGGACAGCAGAGACAAGTCTCCTTTCATTTTATCCTCCCCTCTTTCTTTTTGCATATGTGAAAGGTACATTAGATGATAGCTTAGATCCGTTTAGAATTAACATTCTAAGGTTCTCTTCTACTGCTAATTCTTCCCCTAAATTCCAGAAAACCCATGAAGGTCACAGGGATCTGGTACAGTTTATATTTCTTGAGTGTTTCAGACTTATAACTATTCTTGCCAGAATCATGTGGCTATTGGGTTTTGCCTTAGACCTAAAAATTCTAAATGGTAGCAATGAGTCACTCAAAGTTACTATTGTAATCCAGATTTTATAATTGCTTTCCAAGAGTAATCCAAGCTATAATTATATAAAACGTCAGAAACAAAGGGGAGGATCTATTATTGTTGTTATTAAAGTTCAGGACAGCTGGATGTGGCATTGCATGCCTGTTATCCCAATACTTGGGAGGCTGGGATATGAGGATTGCAGGTTCCAGGTCAGTGCACGGTAATTTAGTGAGACCTTGCTTCAAAACAAAAATATAAAATAGGGCTGAGGGTGTAGTTAAAATGTAGAATGCTCCTGAGTTCAATCCTTTGTAACACACACACACACACATACACACATACACACACACACACACACACACACACACACACACACACCCCAATTCAAGATAAAGAGTAAAATCTGGTAGGTACTCATATATTTTAGAAGCAGTTTAATGTACAAATATAATATACTAAAATATATAGCCTTTATATTCAAAATTTAAAGATTAAATAAAATACATTAGATTCTGTCAGCATCCATTAATAGCATGTTAGAAAATATTTATTTTTATGGTTCTTTCTCATTCTTTTACCTGTTTTAGTTTTCTCCTTTTCTCCTTTAGAGGTAAACTCTTGTTTTTTATAATATTTTCTAAGAGTTCTGCAATTGCTTCTTGAGAAGTAGAAACCTTTTGTTCATCAAACTCCTGAGCACTAATCTGCTTACAATAAGAATAAGTTGGCAAAGGAGCAAGTCCATCTTCAGGATTTTGAATCTGTAATGAACAAGATGAGACAGTAAAAATTTGTTAATTCTGGTCATGTTCTCATTTGGTAGAATCTAGTACCTATTTTGACACTAATCAAACATTTACTGCACTAAAAATCTATGTATTATGTAGTATGTAGTATGTAGTAAGCAAGTAGAACTGAAATCCCAACTGCATAATCTATGAGTTTTATAAATCAGCTTAAAATATCAATATTATGAGTTAGTAATAAAGTATTCATCTACTGACTTTGAGGTATAGGGGCATGGGCAGAGCCCATATATCTGTTGATGAGAAACTGTAGGGGATAGTTACATTTATGATGAACCAGGACAATATTACAATGAGAAAAAACATAAACATATGCTGGTCAGCCAGAGCTGGATATAGTAGGTATCTCTTGTTTTTGGCTGCTCAGTACTCCTTTTCACCTTTCTGTAACAATTCCTTCCCATTCTACTCTCATCTTTTTTGAAGAACAAATTCTGCTCAATCTAGGAAGAGCCAATTAGAATGTGACCCTCTCTCCATCCTACTTGCTCTCAATTACCCAAACCGTGCATTTAACCTAGACTAGGCCAATCAAGAATCCATACCCAGAACTTATTGAGGGGGATGGATAGCTGTTTTTCCTTTGGATTTCAAACCTAAGGCTGTGATGTGTGAACTTTAATCAGCCATATCCTCCATTATGTGAAGAAGCCATTTGTTAAAACTAGGCCTGAAATGGAAATTAGAGATGGAAAGATGGAAACAGGGCCTGTCTATATTCCTGACTTTTAGAGGTTGTTAATATAAGCTAATAAAGTCTCCCTTTCAGATGGGGCTAGCTTAAGATGAGTTTGTCACATGCAAATAACTCACGCAGAGGCTTTTAAGACTCAGAATACCTACGTGGCCCTTTTTTAAGTACTCAAGATGTTTCTCTACTGCAGTCTGTAAGTAAGAGGGTATTTGAAGAATTTCCTGATGATGATCCATTAAGAAAGAAACTAATCTTGCAGCAAGAAGCTCATCAAGATCCACTTCTTCAGCACAGCACAGCACACACCGAGAAAAAGTATGTATCATCTAGAAACATATTAAAAAGATATAAAATTTAAAACTTAAGGTATCATATAAATTAAATAATTTCCAGGTAGCATTATGTGAAGAATTGAGATAAAGTGGTAACCAGACTTTCCTTTAAAAATGAGGACAATAATTTATTACAGTTAGGAATATAAGAATTCTTCTATTATGCTTAAGTCCTTCTTAAAGTCTTTGTTAAATTTTTTTCTTTAATTTTGGTCAGATTTTATCAGTAAACACTACAGGCTCTATTAATACCATATAGATACATTGTTTAAGCTTAAAAGATTATTAGGAAACAGACTTACTACGTAAATTAATTCCACAAAAACACAAACTAGGAGAATATACAACATATATAGAATATATTTTCACAGAGGTTGCAAAGCTGAAATTATCTTTTGGAACTCTGGAAAATAGCTATTCTAAAGCTATTCTATCAGTCTTTAAACAGTAACTTAATGCATACATTTTTCAATTCCATAACAAAGACCTTCAAATCCTGAGAAAAATTGTTTAAAAATTCATTAATCTCAGTCATATGCATATAGTTCACTAACTATAATACACATCACCTTATTCTATTCTAAAATAATAAAATAGTTTTCCTTTCTAGTTCTCATACACAGTCCTCAGCTTTTTCTATATTCTTCACTTTGTAGAATTCATTTACTCTTATACTTTCAACAATCTATCTTTGTGGATGACTCAAAAAATTTTCCTCTGCCCTGTCCTTTCAGTCAACAGACTCATTTCCCATATCCTCCTGGATAAATTTTACGTAGATGTCTTACCACTATAAAACCCAAAGTAGAAAACCAAAATCATCACCTTCCCACTCATGTTTCTCAAAAGAACTTCCCTTACCAACTTCTTAATAGTGCCATAATTGCTTAAGAATAATTCTTCTTCTGTACACTAAGTTTGTCACTATTAGAGAACTCTCGATAATAAGGAGTGCCAGAACAAAACACAGCTTCAGATCTTATGAGGAGAACGTCTTGTAAACTGAAGCTGCATTCTGGAGAAGTGGTAGTTCTCAAAATAGATAAACTTTTAAGAATTCATTTCCAACCAATAATCTGCATATCAATGCTTCTGTCCTTATTCTCAAGACAGAGACATAAAGATGGTAACAACTGAAATAATGCTATGTGTGCATGTTAAACTACCAATGCCAATCTCAAAGACATTTACAGGGAAGGGGAGGCAGGGGCCAGGACCCGGAAGGAAACGCTGTGAGTTGTATGCATGTATGTTAATATCACTTCATACCTCAGTATGATGTAGAATTACAATACATCAATTTTTTTTTATTTTTTTAAAGAGGGACCTGAGATTGCTTGATAACAATGTTTCCCAATTTCTTGACCAACATGTCTTGCTATCATAATTAATCAAATACAACTTTCATACTACCATTTCTGAAACACTTTGACTTATTACACCTGGATTTCCTTTTAGTTCTTTACTTTCATAGAATTATACTACCCTTAAGCTTTCACCCAGGACCTACTTCCTCTTCTTTTCCCACCAAGCAGAATTGGCACAAGGCAACATAATGTGGTCTGTCTGGGTGAATCACAATGAAGCAATACAGGATGTTTCAGGAGGAAAAGTCCTCTGTCAAGACTAATACCAGGATATGAAGAATAATAGGATTACAATACCACCAACATTTGTTGCTAGCAAAGGGTAGACTTTTAAGAGCCTTTCTAACTCAAGACAAGGACTTGAAGATCAAGACATCACTTGAGTGGCACTTTCATATATTTTTTCTTATTTTTTCCATACGAAATAAACTTACCAGTGATCTTGTACCCATTGTATCATGAAGTTTGGGCATATCAACATTTTGGCTCATTCGAGAAATCATGCGCATTAAAAGCTGAAGCTTTCTACGATTTGGTGGGGGAAGCAACAGACAACATAACTGTAGTGCATTGATGGCAACTCTCTCCAGATGAGGTTGTAGCAAATCTAGAAGGCAAAGTCACACCCCCCCAAAAAAATCATCAATATTATTGCTTTCACACCACCAGCATATAGTCATATAAAGAGGCTAAAATAATATCTTAGTATTTCTTATAATTATCTCTAGAAATTTACACATTTCTCAAAAGCATGTTAAGATTCTCTTTATTTTCTTCATATTTCTAAGTACTAAAGTCTTTACTTATTTTAAGTAAAGTGACTTAGAATAAGTGAAATTGAATGAAAAGAAAATATGTGATTTAAGTAGGCAGAAAAAATTTTGGTTATTTCATGACAAAAGTCTTTTACAGTAATGCTTTTTGGAGGACAATATAAGCAATTTCAGAGAAGAAAAGCCAGGTAAGCAAAACAGAGTTAGTAGACAGAGTTAATACTGCATGCATTGAAAGCAACAACCTTACTTTGCGTGCCAGTCAACATAGAAGAAGCTGGAGGTAAAGAATTTTCTGAAAGTTCTATTGTACTTTTGCATAGTCTTTTATTGACTGTGGTACTAGACTCTCCACGTTCACTTTCCATAGCTGTTTGCACACTTCTGCTGCCTTGTCCAATATTTGGTTTCATGATAATTTCAGCCACTGGTGTATTGATATAACTACTCTGTCTTGTACTACTTCTTAAAAGCAAACTCTGAGATCTACAAAGCTGTTTTGGCTTGCAATTCCCATTATTTAATTCTTCTTGGTCTTCAACAGCCAAAGTAGAGGTTCTCTTAAAACCGACACAGAGTGGCTTCTGAACACTTTCCTCTGAATGAAGATTCAACAGGGATTCTTGTTTGGGCTTTGACTCTAAAAATTGTTTATGATTTTGTCCTTCTATGTTCAGAACAGATTGATGGAAGACACTGGACATCTTTTTACTTGAATTCTCTGGCATGTCTACAATTCCTTCCAAAGATGAACACCTTGGTTTGATGTTAGAGGACAGAACATGCATACTACTTAAGCCTATTAAATTATGACAACTTCCTCCCATTATGTCATTAGCACTGGATCTTCTATTTCTTAAATTAGCTAGCTGCATTTTCTTAGTACATCTTTCTTGAAATCTTTGATCACTTATCTGTTGTTTCTCAGTAGAATCTGATTCTTCTTTGTTTTTGTCTTTGTGAAGCAGACTAAGAAGAAGACATTCAGTTGATTTGAAGGAATTCAGATTGTTTAAGTGAAGGATTTTTGAAGACTGTGGATCATCTTGGATTTTATGTATCCCACTGGGTCTATCTGAAACTGTGATGTAGCCACAAACAACTACCAGGAAATGAAACAAAAATTAAGATGCAACTGTATGACAGTGGACAAAAATAAAACAAAAACAATAGTAAAGTTAAAAAAATAAAGCATCACTATAGTATATGTTGTTAGTATAGTACAAATAGCAGCTGCTTTATTTGGAGGCCACTTAAATAAGGCACATGCAACATTCGGTTATAAACGTGCAAGACTGACTAGTGGTTTTTCCATTTGTGGTGACATAAATAACTTTAAGAATTATTTTAACAGCCTAATTAAATAGATTGAACCAGAATACATTTAAAAATATCTGCTCTCCTTCAATGAGTACTACAAACCTCTTAATTTTAAGACAACTGTGAGATAATAGAACAATTACAGTCATCTCCTGGTATCCACTGGGGATTGATTCCAAGATTTACCATGGACACTAAAATTTATAGATGAAAAAATGACCAGGAAAAGTATGTACATATTCAGTACAACTGTAGGGTTTTTTTGTTGTTGTTTTTTTTGGGGGGGGGTGAGGGTGGATGGATATTTAATTCTGGGTTAGTAGAATCCAGCGATGTGGAAACCAGGGTCACAGAGGGCCAGCTGTATCTAGATTTATTCCTGGCATGGAGCTTCTAAAACCCTTTGAGTTTCCTCAGTGATGAAAGGTTTTCATCATTCATGAGGATACTATGCTACAGTAACTCATAGCTGGCCATGCTTAGAGTGTCTAAACTTTTAGTCCCACCTATAACCTCCTGGGAAGGAAAGGGGCCTAGAGATTGAGCTCAATCACCAAAGGCCAGTGATTTAATCAACCACACCTAGATAAAGAAAACTTTTAAAACTCTAAAACCATAAGCTATGGGAGTTTCTAGATTGAATACATGGATATGTTCGGAGGGTGGCTTTCCTAGCAACAGTACAGAGGCTCTGTACCATCCCTTACTCCCCTCCCACCCACCCCATATAACTTGTCATTTACACTTCTTCTTCTTGGTTGTTCTGAATTGCATTCTTTATAACAAACTGCTGATAATCCTAAGTAAAGCATTTTCCTAAATTCTGTGAATTGTAGAGAATTATTGAACCTGAGAGGGGTTTGAATGAACTCCAGAACTGGTAGTTGGCTGAGCAGAAGAGCAGATAGCTCAGGAACCTCATTTGTAGTTGGCATCTGAAGTGAGGACAGAACCTGAACTTTAACCTGTGGGGTCTGGGTTAAGTTTGGGTAGTTAAATGTCAGAACTACATTGAATTGTGTGACATTCAATTGATGTAGGGACAACTGGTGTTGGAACAACATACTTGAATCATTAGAAAACAACATAAAAACAACCAATCATTGAATTTTAAAATAATTTATAGTCTGCCACTTAACATATTTACCTATGCTTCCATAGATTTTTTTTTTCCCCTTGAGACAGGGTCTCAGTCTGTTGTCCCGGCTGCCTTAACCACTCCTTTTGCCTCAGGCTCCTGAGTATCCAGTACAACAGGTGCACCACCACACCTGGATACCTACGCTTTTAGATCTTTTAAATTTTACAACACTTGAAAATTGTAATAAAATGAATTTAAGTAATAAGCAAAATCTCTACATACCCAAAATGTTCACAAATAATTCATAATATTCAAATGTAAGTAGAGGTTCAGGGAGATCTAGAAAATAATTTGCAATTGTTCTGAATACATCTCGCTCAAATCCAACATATGTTGGATTACTCATGTCATTACTTCTTGGCCCTAAGAAGTAGAAGGCAAAAGAAATGGGCGAAATATATTTTAATTTAAACACAATTAGAAAAGCAAATTAAAAATATAAAACTTGTACTTCATGAAAGAATTATGTTTGATAATAAATTCTATCACAATCCAAAAGTTTAAAGGGTTGTGTACATATCATTCCATCTCATTATCTTTTCACTAAAATTCACTATAAGTAGCCAATTGCTAGCATTTTGTTTTACTTTAATATTTAGTACTTGAAAAACTGTATATACAGAAAAAATTTTAACGTATTTTAGAAGCATTAGAGATGTTTTAATGAAATTTTATTGCTACTCATTTTATAAAGCAAAAAATATTTGGATAATGTAAATAACTCTTCCAAATGATCTTTTAGATATATATGTAGATATACATTTTATTGATAAAATATATATTATATTTTAATATATGTTTATATGCTGTAATATAAATATATATTATTCCTGATATGAATTATACCCTTAATTAATTTTAATAATATATCTTTACATTGTGATTTCTTAAGTTTACCATAACTACTGGAACAATTATGACTACTCATTAATGTTTCCTCAGAAATAAGAGCTGATCATATATATATATATGTATATATATATATATATTCATATATATAATTTTTAATTTTTTTGGGGGGGGGCTAGGAATTGAACTCAGGAGTTCTACCTCCAAGCTACACTCCTAGCCCAATTTTATTTTTTATTTGGAAATAGGATCTCGCTAGGTTGATGAGTCTCACTACTTGATAAGGCTGTCCTTGAACCTGTGGTCCTCCTGTCTCAGCCTCTCAAGTACTGGGATAACAGGTGTGCGCCACCATGCATGCCTGGCAAGCTGATCTTAGTTTACAGATAAGAAAACTGAGGCTCAGAGTGACTTAAGATGAAAAAGTCTTTTGGTATCAAAGCTATAATTAGAACTTACAACAGTATAAAGTATAAAGTGAAAGCAAGGCCCTGGAATTTGAAGTCCAACAACACTTAAGTATGACCCATGGATTATGTACATCAGAATCTTCCAATGAACTTGTTAAAAATACAAACTTCTGTACACAGACCAGAATCCATACAGGTGGAGCTAGGAACTTTCTGACCTAGAAATATTTGCTTCTGTTTTACTAACTTACTAGTTTCCAAACACTGACTTGGGAATTTTCATTATAAGAAGAATCTTGTGAGGCATGGTGAGAGAAAGAAAATAGAGAGATACTGATTCTTTGATGCAGTGGTGCATCCAAATCAATCTTTGTTGAGTCTTCCTGGTGACTATGATATACATTCAGATTTTAGAGTCGCTATACTATTTGTCAAGTTAAAAATCTCTCTTCTTCAGTCTAAATAATCTCTTTCACTTCTCATTTTCACTTCTGATTTGGCTACATAATAGTAAGCATACACATTGAAAAAAACCAAGACATACACACACAGACGGCATTCTACCTGAGCTACATCTTCAATCCTTTTTATTTAGAAACAGGGTCTGATAAGCTATTGAAGCTGGCCTCAGATCTGGGATCCTACTGTCTCAGCCTCCCAAATATTGGGATTAGAGGCATGTGCTGCTTAATACGGACTTTTTGTAGAGCAAAATAGATATTTTTCTAAGAAGGATATGAGAAATATTCTTAGAATGTAGAATAACATGCTTGATAATCATTTAATGTTTTCTAATTCACATGTTTAGTAGAATTTACAATGGATGAATTTAGGTATGAGCTCTAGCTCCTCTATATGAACAAAAAATTTAGAAGGTCTTGGTTTTTTTCCTCTGGAAAAAAAATTGGGGATAGTATACTGATTACTTTTTTTTTTTTTTTTTTGCAGAACTGGGGAGTGATCCCAGGGTATTCTATCTGTGAGCTACAGACTGGCCCCGCATTTTGAAACAGGGTCTCACTAAGTTGCAGAGGGCCTCACTAATGTAGCTGAGGCTGGCTGCAAACTTGTGATCCTCTGTCCTAGCCTCCTAGGTACTGGGATTACAAGCATGCTCCACCAGTCCGGCTCTGATTACTTATTTTTATGTATCACAGGATTACTCTGTGGGATTAAATATCAAGTAAAGTAGCAACCTTAATTTTGCCTCTGGTTAAATACATTATTATGTTAAAATCCAGTAAACCAGGTATTTGGTATCATTTAGGTATAATATGAATTGGGAAGTAAGGGAAGACACAAATCCTTAAAGATGGATGACAGAGAAATCTGTACTAGTATGTTATTTGAGTTGTAAACCATGAGTCAAAGGAGAAAGGGCAACTAGGTAAGAAAAGTTGAAAGAGAAATTCAAAGGTCTTAGAATTAGAATCTTTACCTTAATTTCATAAATAAGACGTTTCTGTAATTTATTTACTTTGTCACTATTTATTCTGTTATTTTGTCACATTGACACCCAGTGGACAACAAAGGAATAAATACTTATCCCGAATATTAAAAAACAAAAATCCCCATCAGAATTTTTGAAAAAGTAATTTTATAAGAACTAGAAAACTACATCTATAACTAAAATTATTAAAATACAACTTAACTCTTGATGATTTACAAGCAAATATCTTTGTAAATTTTAAAAATTTATTTTGAAAGTAACTAGGATTTTGTACTTGAACCAGGTTCTTAAATTATAAAAATCAATTATCACTAGTCATTGTGAAAAAGCTTGATCACTAAAATGATGAAAAATTATTTACAGATTAGTGACAGATCTTTCTTTTCATAAGCATAAGAGTTCTAATATATCCTATGGAATAGTAGCATGTTATAGGGCACATGAATGTTAAAGCCATATACAATGGAGAAAGGAAGAAGTGGGTTTCATGAGACTTCATCTCTGATTGAATCTTCTCCCCTTACATGCTGTTTTACTTCCAAGTTGCCATTTGAACCCTCTAGGGTTCACTGATGCAATTATAATACTGTAGATTTTACCTAAAAATCCTTTGAAATCCTCTAGCCTGTAAGCTTATGATTTATGTGAACTGAACCATAAGTGATGGGCTTGAATTATAAAATCACCTCTGCACAGAAAACATTAAGGGCTCACTCCATAACATAATCAATTTTAATAGGATTTCACCAAAATACCAACTTTGATTTTATTAGGACTTTCATAAATTATTTAAAAAATTCCTTGGTTATTATTAAAACACCATTAATATAAAACACATACTTCTCTATATAATTTAACTTACAATTTGCTAGGCACTTCATGGCAGATAATACCCAGTGAGGAAGGTCATCTAGGCACACAAAAAAACACTGTTCAGTTTATCACACAATTTTTATAGTATATTTTAAAAGTTCATATTTATGTATAATTGTGTATAGGCATATAAATGTGTGTATTACCAAGATTAAAAATTATGTCTAAAAAGACATAGGGTAAGGTTAATATTTTAAAATATAAAAAGTTTGAAAAAGTTATACAGATCCTGAGTTTGATTCTGTACATAACACATAAAACAATTTGCTTGGGGACATGTTCACATTTATAGTCCTAATACCCATCTTTATCTACACCACCATCTTCTTTTATATCTGTTTCAGTTCTGTCGATTGCTAGCTACCCAAGTATTACTGACTTAGTGAGACTTATGATTCAAATCAGCTATATCTGAATGTCAGGGCATTGAATAGTGAGGCTTGTCTAAAATTTTTCAATTGCCATCATGTCTATTTTACTCATTACTAAATCTTTGTTTAGCACAGTGCCTGGCACACTGTAGGCCTCAATACAATGTGGATAATCAATAGTTTTTATTATATTTACATAACTTTTGGGTGTTTAATCTTGTTGTTTAAGAAAGAATGCATGAATTCACCTAAGCAGCTAAACATAATCTTATAATAGCATAATATACACTTATTCAACTGTTATTACTAAAGCATGTATAATGATAAAGCAATAGACCCTTTGCTGCTCCTTTAATTAGAGTATTCTACTTTCTTATTTTGGGTCTTTCTGTATTCCCCTATGACTATAATCTTTGTCACTAAGTTTGGAAAGGTTCTAATTTTTTAATTAATACCAACCTGACTTGTCTTGTAGTATAACTACTCCATGTTTACTTGTATTGGCCATGTTATACATTACATATTGAGAAATTACTTGGTTTGGATTTATGAGTTCTTCTAGGGATGGCACACCTAAAATGGTTTGCAGGCTAAAAGAAAAAAATAATACATTTTTTTCTCAATAAAATAAGAGGAATAGAATGTAAATATGAGTATGGTCGGTGAATAAAGCCATCAGAATATTTTCTTTTTCTTAACCAAACTTCCAAGGCTTATTATTTAATATACATTTTCAAATATATTTACCTCAAAACCACTAAAAAGATTCTAACATAGATTGTAAACTATAGTTATGACTTTAATGAAAAGATAAAGAAAATAATAATAAAAGCATTCTATTTCTAGAGCTATAGCAAAAACATTTATTAGGAAATATATATATGGTTAAATTCTAAGTTTTGAGACTTAATCTACTTTTATTCATTTGCATATTTTGATTTTGATGAAAATGTCAAATTAATAATCCAAATGCTTTAGAAACTTGATTATAGTTTAGTTTTATCTTACTAGATCAGAATAATACATCTCCAAACTTCTTCAACATCTTCATGGCTTAGTTCTCTATTACCAGCTGAGTTTTCTTGATCTTCATTGATTATTTCACGATTTACTTTCTCTGTATTTTCCTGAAGAAAATAATTACTTTGGTTTAATTTGTTATGCTCAAATTAAGGAAATATTGAACAGGTACCACACCTAGTACTTAACAGTTTTTTAATATAAGTCTATTGTGGTGCTACAAAGTGAGTACTGTCTGAAGAAATAATGTAACAGCTGATAATAGTTTTTGGTTTTGCAGTTGTCCCTACCATACACAAGTCACCTTTATTTTTAGGTATTTGTTTTGTTAACATTATAAAAGACTAGGGGCAAGAAGATTAGCTGAGGAGTAATGTAGAAATCCTAGTACTATAGTTTGGATCTTTAATGGCCCTTCAAGGTCTGTGCATTGAAGACTTGGACTCTAATCTGTGCTGTTCTTAGGGAGGTGGTGGAAATTTGGGGCCTGGGGAGGAAGTTAAATAGTCAGAAGAAGTCATGAGAGTGTGCCCTTAAAATTGGTAGTGGGACTGTGGTCTTTTCTTCTCTCTTTCACCTCCAGGCTGCTGTAAGGTGAGAAGTTTCCTCTGGCACACACCCTTACCATGATGTACTGCCTCCCCAGAGGCCCAGAAGCAACACAGCCAACTGTTCATAAATTAAAACCTCTGCAACCATAAGACAAAATAAACATAAAAGGATGATATTTTGTTACAGGCCCAAAAGCAACAGAGCCAACTGTTCATAAACTAAAATCTCTGAAACCATAAGACAAAAATAAACCTTTCATCCTTTTATGTTGATAAATGGATGATATTTTGTCACACTGACAGAAGAGTGATTAACATACCAGGTAGGAAAGAACAATAAGCTAACAAAATATTCTTAAATTATATAAATATCATTTTCAAATATATATCATTTTTATCATTGTTTCTATTGGTTTGAAATAAATTCACATATGTGTTTTTAGAATGTAATATAGGACAGATTTCTGAATTGCCTTCAAATATTAAAGAATCATTTACTTTTAATTATCTTATTATTAAGTACATGGTAATCATATGTAAACCTATGATTAATAAAAGGGCATTTTACCTGAGAGAAATGTAATCCATGCTTCTTAGGGGTTCTACGAGATAAGTTTCGTAATTTAAAAATACTATCTTTGTCTTTGGAAAAGTTCTCTATGCTGTTTTTTCTCAATTCTGGATGCCTTCGTGGAAGAGTTTTAAGTGGAGAAGTTGCCGGAAATCTGATTTAAAAATAATATACAATTATAAAGTGTGATATAAGAAACTAACTTTTAGAGGCTATTTTAAAAATCACACAAAAAACTTGATTTACTTACATTACCAAGGAATGATGATTCTACAAAAATTACTTTTCCCATTATATATTCAAAATATTTTAATATTTACCTGTTTTCTTTAGTATATTCTGCATATTTTAATTTTATTTATAAACAACTCAGGGGTACTATTAGGTGAATTCTCCTGGAGAAGTATTGCTTATACACAAAATGGCTTTAGAAAGCAACATTTTTTAAAGATGAGTTACCATTTTATATATACTATTTTCATTTGTCCTAATCTCCAGAACTTAGTTTCTTTCTCCTTATACTACTTTTTCCTCCTTTAATTTTAATATAAAATATTTCAAAGATATAAGTACAGAAAATGATATAAAGCAACATCCATGTATGTAACAATCAAGCAATGTAATCATTGACACTTTTTTTTTAAGTAAAAGAAATTCTTTGATCATTTCACTTCTTTTCTCTTTCTTAAAGAAAATCATAAACCTAGTTTGTGTATTTCATTCTTGTCCATGCTTTTATATTTCCAATAAATATGTACAAATAATATGTGATGTGGTGTTTTTTCAACTTATGGTATCTCATATCATACATTAAATTCATACATAACTTTTTAGTGACATTAAAGTTCTTTCTTGCCAGGTGTGGTGGTGCATGCTTGTAATCCCAGTACTTGGGAGGCTGAGAAAGGAAGATCACAGGTTTACAGCCAGGCTCTGCCACTTATTGAGGCTGTCTGCAACTTAGCAAGACCCTGTTTCAAAATAAAGAATAAAAAACAGGGCTGGGGTATAACTTGGAGGTAGAATACTCCTGGGTTCAATCCCCAGTATTGCCAAAAAAAAAAAAAAAAAAGTTCTTTCTTATTCTATTGTCATACAAATACTTTCTTAAATTCTCTCATAAGAGTTTTATTCTTCATATTTAGGTATCTAAGCCATGTATAACTTATATCAAACTCACCTATACGTGAGTTTGTTTTCCTAACACTTTAATTGTGTTACGCTAATTTAAGCCCAGATATCAGGTAAGGCAATTCTCCTTGCCTTGTTCTTCAAAACTGCCTTGGGCCTTTACAAAATGAATTTTAGAATTTTCTGGTCAAAGTCTACAAAAACTATATTGAAGTTTTGAATGAAAATGAAATGCAGTGAATTTATATATCAATCTGGGAAAAACTGACATATGCATGTATGATATTAAGTCTTCTTATTTATCTTTCTTTTTATTAATCCCTAGGTGACCATTCTGATTTTCTCCAATAAGGTCTTACATGTTTTTAGTAAACTTTATTTCTAGCTACTTTATAGTTTTGTTACCATTATAAAAGACTTGAAGCAGAGAAACTAGTTAAGGAGTCAGGCAGAAATGCAGGTAAGAAAGAATAACCCAACAAAATGAGTATTTGTATTAGAGAAGTATACAGATTAATAGTACAATAAACAGTTTAATAATTAAATCATATTTATAAGGGAGAAGAGAATTGAGGCAGCTATAGAGAAAGATAGCATTCACTCAGATATAGAACAGAAAGACAAATTTAGGTTAGGGAGGTGGTAAGTGATTTTCTATATGCTTTATTTGAAATGCCTGTCTAGTAGTAGTAAGTTGAAATAAATGGGTCTAAAGCTCAGGAAAGAAATTTGGAAATTTGAAAGTCAGAGGAAAAGCTGTTGAAGGCACAGCATGAAATTGCCCAGGGAACAATGTAAAATGAGGACAAGGTCCAAAACCTGCAAATAAGTAACAGTTAAAGGATGAGCTGTTAGCTGCAAAAGTGACTGAGGAATAACTGAGAGAAAAGATTTGTAGTGTGAGACAAAATGGACTATTTATATGCATGTTGCAATTTACTCATATGAGGTAAATTGTTTTGGTATATAAGTACTATGATACTTCCCCTCTGAAATTCATGAAGGGTGGTGCAAACTTTGAGAGGTGATTAAGTCCTCAGTGGGATGAATGCTTCTTTCAAGGGGGTTCTGGTTCTGTCAGGACTGAATTAGTTAGTGCCAAAACATGGGCATGCTTCATGGTTTGCCTCTTGCATGAGCCTGCTTGTCTTTCTACTTTTCTGCCATGCTGTGATGTTTCATGAGCTCCTCACCAGATGTGGCCACCCATTATTGGACTTCCCAGTTTCCAGAACCATAAGCCATACTAAATTTTTCTTTATAAATTACCAGTCCCAGGTATTTTTTATAACAATAGAAAATAAGCTAACATATCAGGAAAGAACAATTTCCAAGACATTTAGTTTGAAAAGTACTAATGTAGTGAAAAAAAAAAAAATCATGGACAGGCCAGAATCCAAAGACCTAATTTAAAGGATATGTAACAAAGAACCTTAGATAAATGGGAGAAAAACAATTATACTAGCCTGAGGGAGTCAGAAAGTCTCCATAAAAGAAGCTACAAAGGAATGGAGATTAGAAAAAAATGTGTTAGCTTACTAGTCTGAGAAATGTGTATAGTTCTTCAAGGTGGAAGAATATTTTAGAAAGAACAAGATTTATTGAAGCATGGTTTTGGGATTCTCATTTGTAAAAAGTGTTTAATATATAACCTGCTCAATTATTCTAGGGATTTAATAAGAAAACATATAAATCATAAATCAGAGTTTCTGGTACATGCTAGTTGCATAATAAATATTCTCTTTCTTCTGTTATTTATTGTTTAAAGTTTTATATTGTCACATGTACTTTTAGGTCAAATTATATATTATTTGAAGATAAGAAGCTGTGAATTTGTCTTGTAATTATAGAACCTATAAAATTAAAGGTTAGTAGTGATATGTCCTTGAAATGTTTTAACACTTTCATAATGTGCAGAAATGATAACATCTCAGTTTCCTTCTCAATTTTCTACCTTAGTACATATACACTAACATTTAAAAGTTTGAACTTTGTAGCAATTAACTTTAACTTTACAGTTTTTCTAAATGATTTTAATAGAATTAAGAGCAATAACTCCTTTCTACAAAAAATATTGTTTCTCTTGAAGAAGTTTCTGTTGTAGTAAAAGCATTATAAAAGTGGAGCTAAAACTTTACAGTAATTTTATTTTGCAGTTACGTATCTGTTCAGTACCTGAATAGTTGATTATTGTCATCAAGGTTTTCTGATCCCCATCTGCCTTTGATATCTTCAATTACATGATTCTTAAGAAATTTTCTCAACAGTTGAATAGTCTGTTGTCTTGTAACTTCAGGACCAAAATTGCTATTATTTCTTAATAGGTCATAAAGCCAATCCACTGCTTCCCCTGCTGTGAAACAATTGCCATACTTTCTAAAGTGTTGCCGGTGTTTTCTTAGAGGCATTCCTGCTCGAAAAGATGTAGTGATTTCATTCCACTGCAAAAATAAGAAAAATACCATTTAAAAATTAAAAACCAAGTCTCACTGATTTGAAATAATTATTTCAAAAAATTATTTAATTTACATCTGATTATACTGTAAAAATGCTTGAAGAAATCATCTTGTGCTATATGAAATTTTTTTATCTCGGTGATTTCTTTTTAGTAATTCTAATGCCATAGTAAAATTAGCATGTAATAGATTTTTACTGAAAGCATTCATTGGTGGGTCAGCTTATTTAGGAGACCCAGGAATAAGAACTGCAATGTACTTTTCTCTTAGTCCTGATAGAGAAAGCATTTGCATCTATTTTTAACTTCAACTAATACTTAAAAGTGGTGATGGTGGTACTTTGTAATTAAAAACTCCTATAATCTAATCTGTATCCCATTTATGTGACTATTAGCTAGGTTACTACTTATCTAACCTATGTGTTCCAGGATCACAATTCAGAACTTAAGTTCTGAAAACACATTGTTTTCTTTCCACACTTCAATTACATGTTTATTTACTTAAGAAACTTACTGCTGACCATTATTTACTGGCCTGGGTACACAGTAGTAAAAATGATAGAAGGGGGTCTCTGCACTTAAGATCATAAAATAACTTTCCTGAAATGCTGTATAGTGTGGTAATTTTATGAGTGGGCTCTGGAGTCAGACTACTAGGGTTTGTTTTCTAGCTATAGCTCTACTAATTACTGTTTATGAACTTTTGGGCCTTCCTTCACTTCTCTGTTCCTACCTCCTTATCCATAAAATGGGGACCCAGCCTACTTAGTGGGCTTGTTGAAATGATAAAATGATTCAATTCATGTAAAGTACTCACTTTACATGAAGTGAGTACTTTAAAGTAAGCACTCAGCAAATGTCCAAGTTTTTACTTTCTACAGGTAATACTGCTACTTTCTAATTTAATTATTTTAATAATGAGATAGGACTATGGTTAAGGTTTTCTAGTCCTAAATTCGATCTTTCACGTTGATAAATATATATAATCAATAACTTACTGAGCAGCAGAATCCATGTCAAGGTCACCATACCAGGAAGATATGCATCCTTCTAACTTTTCTATTTGTGACTTTAGGAGAGTCACTTAACTTCTGTGAGTCTGTTTCCACACTGGTAAAATAGGGCTACTAATACATGCCATACCTGAAGGACATTCCTGAGGGGATGATTTGCTTGTTATTCTATAGATCATAACACATCTTCATATACAGGAAGTCCCTTAAAGTGGGCATATAAAGTAAGTCAACTTACCAAGGTGGAAACTAAGGCTTACAGATGTTAAGTGAATTTCCTAATGTCACATACCCAAAAGCATAGTATGAAGATTCTATGGGACTGAAAATCCAAAGCATGAAACACTGTATAAGACTACATATAGAGCTATTGGTTACTGATAGGTACTTAAAAGAACTCTGGATTAAGTTTGAAATAGGCAGCTCTTCACTAGTGCTATACAGCGGGTACAACCTGCATTAAATTCTCCTGGTCTAATAAAGGAACTTCCTATTCCGGCTTGCCCCCAGCCTCACCTAGCAAGCTTTGGACCTCATCCTCAGTTCTCTAACTCTCAAAGGGGTAGCAAATCAGGCCTGGGAAGCGGCTAAAAGCGGTATATTCTCTACGCTCCAGGGCACCGGACAACATCAGGCTGAGCGGTCCAACCAGGCCTTCCCGGATGCTTCCCATGGGGACAGAAACCACGACCCTGAAAGCGGCGGAGAGGCCAGCCTGGCAAGGGTCGGCGAGACTGATCAATTCCCCTCACCCTCCTTCCCCCGAGCCTGGGTGACTTGTGTCCCATCCCTCGGCCCCGGGTAAAACCATGGTCTGTCGTGAAAGCGGTGGCGGCCGCCAGCCCGCCGGCAACCTTGCCATCCGCGTCGTCTTACCAGCTTGGTGGCCCGATAAGGCCCGGGAGGCACACCCCGACCCTCCATAGTTCCGTCCTTCAGCGCCGGCTGGGCTTCATAGCGGCCAGAGGCGACACTCGGCACCGCGACATCGGCGGCGGAGACTCGGCACAACTGCGGGTCCCGCGGCCGATTTGAATACCTCGGAGGGCAGCGGTGATTGGCTGCGCCGCCAGCTCACGTGATGACGCGCGGTGGGCGGGGCCGGAGGGGACGCTGCGGAGTGGGCGGCACAGGTGGGCGGAAGCTGCAGGTCTGGCCACAGCTCTTGCTAAGGGACCTCACCTGGCTTCCCAGGCGCTGCGTGTCGCTCTTGCGGTGGACAGCAAGGTGGAATTAAGCTTCCAAGGCTCCGAAAGGGTGAGGCGCTGTAGTCCCAGACAGTATTGCTTGGTCCAGCGTCTGGATTGAGTAAGTGTGAAATTTGAAAAGAAAATAAACGTCTTTTCTTCCTGGCCCTGTGCGATCTTCAAGTCGTATAAACACATAAAAGTCAAGCTTCCTCGAGCTTAGCTTTTACCTGCCATGGCCTCTAAGGGGGTCCAAAGATGTATGTTACAGCACAGCACTCTGTCTTTTGTATGTCCTAGCTAAGGCCATAATTTTTTCTTTCTTTTGGGTGCAAAAATGTAGATTCAAGTGAAATGGAACATAAGCAGATTTTCATAAGTAATACAACATAGGGCTTGGAAAAACTGCTAAACTTGCTAAATTGCTTTCCTTAAGGAAATCTATCACCATATCTTAGACTCCTGGTTATGTTTAAATCATGATTATAAATTTAAAACATCACTGGTATCTTTAAAAACCAATCTGCTAACCATTTGCCAAATGATAAAAGCTAAGACTCATTCCTAGCACTGAAGATACTTGTCCAAAAAAGTCTCAGATGCCCTTGGAGAGGTCAGATTTAAATGTTTTTAATAAACTCTCTGTCACCAGTCTAAAACTACTGGATGCTAGGAATCCCTTAGTGCAGCACACCGAAAGGTTGCTTGAGTGATTTGAAGCCCAGGGAGAACTAATTTGGAAATTAAATAGCAATTTGAGAGGACAGGATTTAGTAAAAAGAAGAGGTAAGGGAAAATGTTCTATGAATGGGTGGGAGGTAGAGCTATAGGTGTGTATATAAAAAAAAAAAAACAAAAACACTTGGCAAATGCGATCAATTCATTTGTATTTATGTTAGGGTAAAATAGAATGATTACAAATTACTATGAAATCTTTCTTCCCTCTCTTCCTTCCTTTTTTTTTTTGGTACTGGAATTGAACCCAGAGGCATTCAACCTCCAAGTTATACCCCCTAGCCCTATTTTATCTTAGCTTTTTACAGGGTCTTGCTAGATTGATGAGAGTTTCACTACTTGCTGAGGCTGTCCTTGAACATGTGATCCTCCTGTCTTAGCCTCCCAAGTAGTAGGATTATAGACATGTATGCGCCACCATGCTCTACTTTTATCTGGCTTTGTAACACATTGTCCTAGCATTTTTTATATTTTTGTTTGCAGCCTTTCTCTTTTCAGAATAAAATGTGGATGAGAATGTGGAAACCAGAATTTATTTCTCATTTTTTTCAGTTCCCTAAGTTGAAAATCATCTCCTGTATATTGTTTATAAGTCACCACAGCATCATATTGCCTAGGTTTCCAGAGATGCCCTGGCAGGGACAAAATTAACTAAAAGTTACAGAGTATCTTCTGAAAGCTTTGGTAAAAAAGAAAAAAAAAATGTAAACCCAAACTTTCCATAAAAGAATGGCCGAGGAAGTCCTACAAAGTCATGCAAAAAGATACTTTTTTTGGAAAGTCTCTTGAGCCTTTTTTTTTTTTAGGTGCTTCCACTGTGTCTGGATTTACTCTGCAGCATCACTTTCACACTGGCAGTTTCTGTAGATAGGAAAATGTCCTGAGTCAGGTTTTGGTCAAGTGTGAGTGGTCTGGGTTTCTCTTTAAGGCAACTGCATATCTCTGTTCTTAGCAACTTCTTACTGAGTATATAGTTTCTATCTTGGAAATTTTTATTTCTCTCATTACCATTTTTTTTTGCAGCCAATTACAAACTACCTCAATTAGATCACCTGGAAGACCTGTTAAAATACTAATTATTGGGATTCCCTCAAACAACACTGGTGTGTGTGTGTGTGTGTGTGTGTGTGTGTGTAAAGCATGGTGGGGTTGGGATAGGGTACATTCTTTTTTTTTTTGCGGTACTGGGGATTGAACTCAGGGGCGTTCTACCTCCGAGCTACACCCCTAGCCCTATTTTTTTATTCTTTATTTTGAAACCGAGTCTCACTAAGTTGCGGAGTGCCTCACTAGGTAGCTGAGGCTGGCCGCGAACCCGGATCCTCCGGTCTCAGCCTCCTGAATGCTGGGATTACAAGCGTGCGCCACCACGCCCGGCGGATAGGGTACATTCTTAATGTTGGAAGAGCCTGGATTTCTGAAGATATCATGAAGCTGCTATAACACCCACAGACTGCCTAGCTACGGATTTATATAGGATGAAATATAAGCCTTTATTAATTTGCTCTTAAAACTGAACCTAATACTAATACTAACTAAATGAATATCACCAAAGAAAATGAAATGAATATATCATCTCTTAAATATGGTGAGCTATAACATTTTTTTTTTCACCTAGATAGAAATTGTTCTAGTGGGCTTTCTCTTCTATTCCCATAGAGTTTCATTCATCCCCACTAGAATATAAAATCTATGGCAGAGACTTAATCCTTGTGTTGACTGCTGCATCTCTAATTGATGTATACATAGTAGGAATTTAATAAATATTTGGTGACTAGATGACTTTTTTCTTATCACTTAAAAAGAAACTTTATGGGTAATACAAACCAGTTATCTTTTGTTCCTAGGAAACTTTTAATGAAATGTTTCTGCATGTTTGTAAGGTTTATTTATCTTTGAAGTTCAGCCATTTTGCCATGCTATGTTTAGTTAAGAATGAAGTTCATGAATCTTGTTGAATATTGGCCTGGTCTGAGAAAATTTCCTCCTTTTTTCTTTTAATTTGCCCCAACCTGTTTTTCTTCTTGCTTCTGAAATTGTTATTGGTTGTTTGATCTCCTAGATCTATCTTATTTCTCTGATGTCCTTTCTTCTGTAATTTTCATTCTATTATTTTCCCCCTCAGGCTCTGAGAGGATTCTTCCAGCTGAGAATCTAATTCACTGATTCAATTTCCTTTTGTATACAATGTCTCATTCATCTCTCATTCATCTCTGAGAAAGCTTTTCTATTCTGTGATTATTATTTATTTCTGTGTAGTCTACTCTTGATTAAGGCCTGAGAACCTGAATTACGAATTACAGTTTAATTACTTTTCCCTTATATTTTATAGTAAATCATTGTAAAATGTTCAAAGATGACTCTCTTTGAATTATTTCATTATATGCATTGATTTTTTAAAAAATGTGTATTCTTATAGAATACGTTTTAAAATATTTAATACCAGTAACTGAGATAAGTTCAGTAAAGATTAGGTAAGTTTATGTAAATGTTTTCCAAATAAGTACAGTTTACTTTTCCACCATTCATTTTCCAGATCCTATAACTTCAAGTATTAAGACTACTGCTGTAGTGTTTAGGGTTAAATGTTTAGTTGACACGTATTATTTTGCTCAGCAATGAAACTTCATTTCATTTGAGAAAACCATACTTCCTTATTTGGGGAAAATACTGCTCCCACTCTACCTACTACATCCTCTGGATGGACTCTTCTGTCTTCTTTGCTCTCAGGTATTACCTAGGAATGAACACTTTATTCTACTGAGTCATGGTATTCTGTGCCCCTGAGTCAGTGGGATGGTCATGTGAGCCAATCAGAGCTCTCTGACACTTTTTTTTCAAAGGTGATCAAAGAGGGAACAGATATTTCTGGTGATTAAGTTGAGAAGATATGATCCAGGATCCAGTGAGGCTATAGTAACAGCTGAATGGAGACCCCTAATCAGGTAAGATGCACTGATGCCCAAAGAGAAACAGAAATGAGAAGTAAAGTTAGTCAGTTTTAATCTGTCTGAGGACTCTTTGCATTCTTGAATTTGATTATAATTTAGCCAAGAATTTTTTTAATCAAGTCAGTTTGTGTGGATTTTTTCTTTTTGTCTTTTACCATCCAAAAATACCCAGTAGAAGAAGTTTTAAAGAATTCTAATAAAAATGTATTTCTCAGGGGGATGCCATTTAACTCCTTGGTAAGGCTCTCTGTCATTCCAGTTATTACACTGCTATATAGAGATAAGAGAGAAGCTCTATAACTACAATGGGGAGACTTCCCAGGATTGCTCTCATTCAAGTGCTGCCTGAGGCACTTGCCAGATATTTGATTACTAAAAGCTTTTTGGGACCTATGACTGTCTATGGGGAATTTTACCTCTAGATACCTTTGATATCCTCAATCTGGATCTACCAGCTAAGCCATATTTGGATTGCCAACTAAATTAATAAATGTTTAGTGCTTTAACCTGTTAAGTTTTAAGAGAATGGTTTTATATTAATGCATAACTAATGTAAAGAGGCTCATTGTTCTTAAGAAGTCAATGGGGTAAGAGGGGGAAAACAGATAGGAATCAAGTTTCTGCTTTGAACTTGTTAATTATGCGATGCCTAGTAGACGTATAAGTATAGATGCCAGGTATGTAGTTGGACATAGCTTCTTAAATTTTGGAGAGAGATCAGAGTTACAGAGTGAAATTTGATCAGCATCTGTATATAATTGTGTGTGTGTGTGTGTGTGTGTGTGTGTGTGTGTGTGTGTGTGTGTTACTGGAGATTGAACCTGGGAGCATTAATTCTACCTCCAAGCTACACCCCCATCAGACTTTTTATTTATTTATTTATTTATTTATTTATTTATTTATTTATTTATTTATTTATTTGCGGTGCTGGGAATTGAGCTCAGGGGCATTCTACCTCCGAGCTATACCCCCAGCCCTATTTTTTATTCTTTATTTTGAAACCGAGTCTCACTAAGTTGCGGAGTGCCTCACTAGGTAGCTGAGGCTGGCCGCGAACCCGGATCCTCCGGTCTCAGCCTCCCAAATGCTGGGATTACAAGCATGCGCCACCACGCCCGGCTATTTATTTTTTTGAAACAGGGTCTTGCTTCATTGCTGAGGCTATCCTTGAACCTGTGAACCTTCTGTCTCAGCCTTCAAGTACTGGGATTACAGACATGCACCACCACTATGTTTGGCTTATAACTTGTGTTTAAAACTACAGGAAGAGATGTAGATATAGGAAAAGATAGAGCTCATCACTGACATATTTGAGGTTGAGAAGGAATGTTAAGTTAGGAGGAAAGAGAACAAAGTGTTTCCAGAAGAAGGGAGTGATTCAACTTATCCATCACTTGAGAGATTGAGCAGGATACAGTAGAGAAGTGTCAGTGGGAGCTGACAATGTGGAGCTTAGCAACTTTGTGAGCTTCATGAAAGGAGTCATTATAGAGGTGGTGGTGATGGTGGAAATGAAGCTCAACTAGAGATTTGACCAGAAAATGGGAGTCAGGAAGTTAAGGTAGATACCATTATCATGTTCAAGAACTTTTGATGTGAGGGTGAACTGTGAGGTATGAAGGTAGCCAGAAGAGGATATGAGGGCAAGAGGAATTGATTTTTATTTTTTTAAATATAAGATTCAGTGTACTAGACCATATGAGCTGATGGGAGTAATTAAATTCAAGAGAGTAATTGATGATGCAGGGGAAAGGAAATGATTGTGGGAGAAAAATTCCATGAGAAATGGAGAGGAAGTACATTAGAAGTGGAGAAGCTGGTCTTTGATGAGAAGGGGAATACTTTCTTTTTCTGGTAAGAAGGCAATTGTATGCCTTTCCCATGGTAATACTAAGAGTGTGGAAATGGAAAATGTGTCAGAAAAACTGTCTTGTCAATTCCTACTCTATATTATATGCTTTATTGAAGGAATTATTTTCTGATATAGTTTTGATGGATCATTCATTCAGCAGGTGTATATTGAACTCCAACAAACTGGATGTTACTTTGAAAAAAAATAATGGAATGTTTTTCTCTGCAAGATGAAAATCTACTTTGAAAATGTTATACAAACAAGCAATTGTATGTAATTATTTGATAAAGGAAGTATGCTCAAGTGCTGTGGAAGCACAGGAGAAAGAAGGGCCCACATCTGTCTGGAGAGATGGGAAAGTCTTCATAGCAGAGTGTAGACTAGAAGGAGAAGCAGGAATTTGCAGTTGAGCTGGTTAAGGTTAGCCGTGACAGTCTTGCAATGCAATGATATAGACAAAGATTCTAAGAAACCCCATTCATGTATGTGAGATTAGAGCAAAAAGGTGATAGTGAATCATTTCCCACTGTTCTCCCTTGGTTTATGTGAATGCATTTATACAATTGAATATCAGATCTTTATTGGACTATCCCTGGAATTCTCTGTAATAGCACCTCAGTGTACTGATTTCAGCTTGCTTGATCCTAAATCATACTGTATTTAGAAGTCTTTAGATAGAATTCAAATCTCCTTTAAAAATGAATACTAATATCCAAGAGCTTTTCAAGTAGAAATAATGCATCTTAGAGTTTGAAATAATTTCTGTGAAATAAGACAATTGAAGCATCCTATCTGTCTATCTAATCTATCAGTCCTTTGTCATAGAAATAAAAAAACAACAACACATTTCTATAAAGGATAGACTACATATACAATGGTGTTCCCACAAGATTATAATGGAACTGAAAAATTCTTATCCCCTAATGATATTGTAGCTTTTGTTATATATTGCAGTGTATGAAGTATTTGTAGTGATGCTGGTGTAAACAAACCTACTGTGCTGCCTATCATATAAAAGGATGGCACATACAGTCATATATAGTACACAATACTTGGTAATGATAAAATAGGACTATTACTGGTGAATATATTTACTATGCTTTTAATCCTTATTTTAAAGCATTGTCCTTTTACTTATAAAAAAGAAAGTTTACTGTGAAATGGCATGCAGTGTTATATTGGCAGTACCCTCATATGTCTTGTGTTTACTACATCTCTTGATTGTATCGAGGGGTCACATCGAGTGATTGACTTATACCATCTATGTTTCTCTACAAGGTATTCTGATGAAATGGCCTAGTGACACATTTCTCATAATGTATCCCTGTCATTAATCATCATGTGATTCTGTTTGGAATTCAGATTTGAAATAAGATTTGGTTGCATGCAGTGTACTGGTTAATCAGAATTTTCTGTTTAACCAGAGCAGTATTGGTTCAATCTCATTGTTGAAAATCTTTCTAAAATAAATCACTTTCTTTGATACCTTGTTAATACTTAAAATGTTTATTAAAATTACAGAGAAAATCTGTTTTTCCCTTTTATTTTGATTGGGTTTTGCTATACTTGAATATTATGTTTAAATGTCCCTCTCCTTATATTTTTTCTCTCTAAAGCATAATTCTGAATTTTATATGTGTATGTTAAGTGCATGATATCAAAAATATTTCATTTTTATAAATTATATTTCATAGTTAATATAGACTAGTTTTTCCTTGTAGCCTTTCACATAAAGCTTTTATATCTTCCTTCAATTTATCTGCTGTTGCTTTGTAAAAAAAAACCCAAAACCTCTTCTTTATCATTTGTCTCTTCTGTCAGAGAAGTAGAAGGAAGGAGGCTTTAGGGAATTCTAATCTTCATATCATATGTCATTTTATAGGCTTCTATATTTCTTTGAACTCTAATGACAATTCTTTATTCTCTTTTAAGTTTGCTTAGTCAGAGCTGATCTGCAAGAAGTGAAATTCACTAATGAATTTCAGTCAGTATACATGAAAAATGCTAATACACAACATCAGTTGTCTGGGTTTCCCCCTGTTTAATATGATTTTTATGCTTTTTAAGGAAGATAATTAATTAAAAATCAATTGTCTTTAGTTGTATTATTATATAGGTCTCAGACATAGGTATCCATGTAGGTAGATAACTATATCTATGTTAAATCACACATCAGAAAAATATTTCTTTGACTGATTTCTCTGAACTTATAGTGTGTACATGGGAAATCTGGCAAACTAAGTTAAGATAATGTCATTTGCTGAAGGGATTTTATAGAGAAGAAGATAATTTGTGACTTTTTTGTTAAGAAGAGACATGAGCTTTATTCAAACTGCCATGAAATCTGAAAATGACTCTTTGTCAGGAAATTTATAGAACAATGTTCCTAGAGCAGTGGACATTTATTGATTGATTATAGAGTACCCATTTTTTCTTGTCCACCTTCCTTATAATACTCAGGTTTTTCTTAGGTCTTCCACCCCTTATACATGTGGCCAATGAGTTCTAGAAAAATACTTCTGCTATCTCTGAAGTAGATATGGATTGCCTTAAGCTGATATGAACATATGTGTCACTTAAATGCAATCAATGTAAGTTGAACTTAAGCCAATAAGGATATTGAAACTGCCATAGTTAATAAAATTTCTCCAAATCCTATAGAATGGTTTTGAAGTCAGTTGTCTATATAGCTGAGGATGGTTAGCAAGTACAGAAACATCTGGCAGACACCATAAGTATGGAGGAAAAAAAATCCCCAAATAAAATTTTTACGAAGTTGGAATGTGAAGGTAAAGAAGATATGTTAGAATCTTGGTGATATCTCATTAAAATGCCATCTTGCATTTTCCACTACAACAAAAATCACTGGCACAACATGTTCATAGAACTAAAAGGGGATTATGGTATGCCACTCTCTACTCTATTTTTTTTTTTGGTACTGGGGATTGAACTCAGGGGCATTCTACCTCTGAGCTATACCCCCAGCCCTATTTTTTATTCTTTATTTTGAAACCAAGTCTCACTAAGTTGCAGATTGCCTCACTAGGTAGCTGAGGCTGGCCGCGAAACTGGATCGGGTCTCAACCTCCCGAATGCTGGGATTACAAGCATGCGCCACCACGCCCGGCTTCTACTCTATTTTATCTCACTTCCCAGCTGCCGTGAGGTGAGTAACTTTTCTCTACCACTCACTCCCCTTCATGATGTGCTGCCTTGCCACTGGCCCAAAAGCAACAGAGCCACTCGATCATGGAACAAAACCTCCAAAACTCTCAGCCAAAATAAACATTTTCTTCTTAGAATCTTAATACCTCAGATATTTCTTTAGAGTAACAGAAAGATGGCTGACACAAATCATTCCAGTTGTTCATATTAGATGACAGATAATGTCAGTCGTAAGGTAGAGTATGGCAATAGAAACCATGTTTTGGAATGATTATTCATCCTACCTTCTTTCTGTCCCCGTGTTTTGCTTATTTTCTTCTTAGATCTTATAAACATTAGCATATTATATGTTTATTTGTATATAATCTGTTTTCCATGACAGAAAAGATTTATATTAAAAAATCTGGAAGTGAAGGGGTCTGTAAATGTCTGCTCTATGTAAAATTTTGATTCTATCTCTATAGGAAGTATTTTACCTATTTTCTGAGTTCTTAATTGGGTATATAATCATGCATTATTTAAATAGTGAAGTAAATATACACATAATATATTTTCTTAGGCACTATAATAACCACAATAAACATAGTAAAGTCACAGAACGTCTCTGGGAAGGTCTGTGTAAGAAGGAAATGCCTGAGCTAATTTTGACACGAACTGGAAACATTCAGGTAGAGAATGAAGTGTCATGAGAAGAAGCAACTTATAGAGTCATGGAAACATGTAAGTGTGGAATATTAGGGAAATTGCAAGTAATTTTCATATAGCTAATATATAATGCAAGGAAAGGAAAGTTGATATCAAACTGTAGACATAGCATAGGTTAGCTTGTGAGGATGCTGATAATCTCTTGAAGGATTTCACCTTACATCTCTCCTTAATCTAGTTCTTGCTTCTGGTTTTAAAACCTACTTTCCCATAAACAGCCACTTTTCAATTAGAGTCCCTTTTCTCTTGTAGTTGTCATTTGTATTATATCTACATCCATTCAGGGACAGATGATATCGTAATCTTTGCTTTCAAATATCAAGCATTATTTTAAAGAACTGTAGAGGACAAGGAAAGTCCATTATATTTTCAAAGATATTTACTACTTCTGTTGTTCTTCCTTCATTCTCAATGCTACAGGCCATTTTGGGTATTGTTTTCCTTTAAAGAAGTTCCTTTAACAAGTCTTTTAGAACAGATCTGCTGACAACAAATTCTCTTAGTTTATTTACCCCCATTTGAGAATATTTCTCTTCATTCCTAAAAGATGTTTTCTCTGGATATGGAATTCTGGGTTGAAAATTATTTTTCTTTCAGTCCTTTATAAATATTGTTCCACTTCCTTCTGGCCTCAATGAGACAGCTGCAGTCATTTGAATAAATGTTTCCCTAAAAGTAATGCATCATTTGTCTCCATCCGCCTTCATGATATTTTCCTTGTCTATAGTTTTCAGCAGTTGGATTATGACAGCTTTTTTTCTGTTTGGGTTTGCTGCCTTTCCTGAATCTAAAACTTTATGTCTGTTCTCCAAATATGGGTAGTTTTTAGCCATTTCATTTTTTTTTTAAATCAACGTATTATTTCTTGTCTCTGTCTGGTACTAGGATGACACAAATGTTAGTCCTGTCATTATTGCTCAACAGAGTCCTGAGGCCCAGTTTAATTTTTAAAATCTTTTTCTCTCTGTTTTTCAAACCAAGCAATCTTTATTGCTTCATTAAGTTCATTAAGCTTTTCTTTGTCTTTTCTATTCTGCTACTGAACCCACCTGATAAGTTTTTATATTTGTTGTATTTTTCAATTCTAAAATTTCTACTTGGTTCTTCTTTATATATTCTGTCTTAGTCTGGGTTTTCTATCTTTCCATTTATTTCAGGATTATTTGCCCTTGCTTGTTGGAGCATGTCTCTTAAAGCTGTCATAGTGTCTGGCAGATAATTAGAATGTCTGAGTCGTCTCCACATTGGCACCTGTTGATTGTATTTCTCCATGACAGCCGAGATTTTCTGGTTTATCATATGAAAGGAATTTCAGGTTATATGCTAGAAATTTTGATACAGATGGTCCTCAATCTATGATGGGATCACATCCCCATAAACTAATCATAAGTTTAAAATACCATTAATTAATAGTACAATATATTAGTTAGCTTTGCATCACTATAACATAATTCCTGGCACAGGGTTTATTTTGGCTCATTTTTATGGCAGTTCTAGGTGAAAATTGAGTGGCTCCATTGGTTTAGAGGTATGCAGAGTAAGTACACACATTGCAAACCAGGAATCAGGGAGAGAGATGATATGGGCATAGTTCCATCATCTGTTTTAAAGCTATACCCCCAATGGTTCCTTCTAGGACCTTCCTCCTGAAAGTCTGTAGACCTTCAAATACCTTGTAAAAGAATCAAACTTTTACTTGGTTCACATATAGATCTTTGCAAGGGCTGTGTGTGTGTGTGGGGGGGTGTCACTCATCTAGCCCATATCACACAGTTAATACACCTAACGTAGCAGGCAAAATAGTTTAACCACACAGTATTTTGTCAAGTATCAGTTGTTTACCCTCATGACTGTGTGGCTGACTGGGAGCTGAGACTAGCTACTGTTACTTAGCATCACAAGAGAGCATCATACTGCATATTGTTAGCCCAGAAAAAGGTCAAAATTTAAAATTTTAAAAATTCCATGTATAGTGTGTGTAGAACTTATGTCAATTTTGCAGGATTGTAAGTTGTGGACAATTTGTGTTATGAGACTTTGGGTCTTACTTAAATCTTGTGAAAAATATCTGCTAAGAAAAATATCTGGCCAAGTTGGATTCAGACCACAGATACCTCCTACCAGCTTTCTGTAGGGTGTGGTTTCAATGTCAGTTCTGTTTTCAAAGTTGTGTAGTGCACAGAATTTTTCTTGTGAGTGTACCACTCACAGTGGCTGGTGTGGAATCTGGGCAGCAGTCTAAATAAAGGCTCTGTTCTCACAGTTGTTGGTACTCTGTTTAGAGTCAAGTACACAAATGCAGCTGGGAGTTGCACAGGAATTCATAAGCAACTTATGGTGTTCTTTTCCACACTCCTCCCTCTCTGAGTTCTTTCCTGGGGTGTTCCTTTTTAGTCCTTTGACCAAATAACTGCACCATTATTTATTCCACTCTGTCACACTTCCTGTGACTCTATCCTGATCTGGTGCAAAGCACCAAGGGAACAGAAGAGGGTGTGAAGGAGATGCCTTAACTAACCCTTCAAACTGTAGCCCCTCTGACTACAGGTGAAGGCTTTCCTTACTTAAGTTTTAGCATTCTGTACCTCTCTTTGCCACCTCATCTGTGGTTATGGAGCCACCTTTCCGTTGCTCAGGGACAGAGGAATGAGAATGAGAAAAGAAAGAAAATTGGAGTTCTTGCCCTCTTTTGAGTGTTGAAAAGCTTTTTTTTTTTTTCAACCTTTTTCTCTTCCTTGAGCCTCTTAAGCCAGAATTTGAGGAATACTCTTGGCACTGTATTTGTGCAAATACAAATTCCTTTTCTGGATTTCAGGCTAAATTGAGCTTAGGCCAGGAGATGCCAAATACAAGTTAAACCACATCGCCATTATTATTGCATGATATGATGACTAAACATGATGATGAGGTATGCACTTCAGAAAGCTTGAAGAAAGGATTTGAAAGCTTTAACCACTAAAAACAATAAATGTTTGAGGAGATAAATATGCTTAACCTGATTAAACACTGTGCAGTGTGTGCATGCATCAAACATTACAGGATACTCCATTAATAGATGCCCATTTTGTGTTTTTGTGCATCAGTTAAAAAAATGACCTTCATGCCATTTCAGTGGCCTTTGATTTCTGAAGTCTCCTTGCTAACATTCACTTTTCAGAGTCATCATGTTGCCCTATGTTTGGGTTTCATCCTTGTATCAGGTATACTAGAGTTATCATAGCTTCTCAAATTAAGAATTTTTGAATGAAATCAGTTTTTGAAAATAAAAGGAAATTTGAATTTTCTCTTGTAAAATCCCTCTTGTAGATATTAAAAATGTCCTCTGTTATCCTGAAAGAAATCATTTTCTTTACAATATTGTTTACTCTTTAAGGTATTTATTGCAGGTTTAGTACATGATTTTTTTTTTTTTAAATTCTTTTTGCTTTTCGTGTCTGTTCAATCTCTCTCTCTCTCTCTCTCTCCCTGTCTGTCTGTCTGTCTGTCTGTCTGTCTCTCTTGTTTTGGGGATTGAACTAAGGCGCATTCTACTGAGCTACACCTCTAGCTCCTTTTTAAAATATTTTATTTTGTAATAGGGTCTTGCCAAATTGCTGAGGGTCTCATTGTTTCTAAGGCTGGTCTCGAACCTGTGATCCTCCTCTCTCTTCAATCTAATTATTAATTTAAAGGACATATTCTTGTGTTTAGATCTTTGTGTTCTACTAACTCAAAATGAAACAAATGCAGTATATCTAAAGAAACAAAATGTTAAACTATGTAAAACTGATCACCATAGTACAAAATATCCCATTGATTATTGGAAGTTTTATTTCTGAGTTTATACTATCAAAAAAATAGTCCCAACTATATTAGTAGCATTTGTTCTCTAAAATTGAATCTGTTTTAATACTTCTTAAAATTGCTACGATCATTCTTGTAACTTGAAAAATAATATATAAATAAATATAAAATGTAGTTCTTGTATAATTAAATACAAGAAGTAATGACCAATTAATATTAAATAAAGTTATTTATAACTTTGAAACTACTGTTCCAGACATATGTCAACTATTAAAAAATAGAAGTGTAGCTGGGTATGGTGGCACATGCTTGTAATCCCTAGTACTTGAGAAGCTAAGACAAGAGAATTGCAGGTTCAGACCCAGCCTCTGTAACCTAGGGAGGTTCTCAGCAACTTAGTGAGACCCTGTTTCTAACTAAAAAGAATAAAATAAGCCTAGGAGTGTAACTTAGAGGTAGAGTGGCCTTGGGTTCCATCCCCAGTAAAACACACACACACACACACACACACACACACACACACACACACACGAAATAGAAGGGGGAAATAAAATGTTCCAATGTACCAACTATTGATCAAAACTTTAATTTATTTTTGGATTGTCCCCTTATAAAACGTATATGGTGCAGTTCTAAACATTTGCAATTGAATTGTATTGTAGCTGGTCCTTTTAAAATGAATGAACCTTTAATATCATTCCATCTTAACTGCACATTTGAGACTAGTTTTACTAGGCTCAGTCATTAGAATTCTAAATATAGAAAACAGTGCCATGGACTATATAAAATAAATTGCTGGACTCTGAGAATCAGGCTTGGTCAGGAATGGATTTAGCTTATCTGCCTTCTCTGTTACTATCTGAGAGTTTGATTAGATTGGGTGCCTACTGCCTAGAAGAAACCTAAGTTTATAGCAGTCAAGCATTTCCTAGGAGCTGTGACATTAATCCTCTTTAAGATTCTTCAGGAGTACCTATCAGGAAGTGACAAATTTCTTTTAGATTAGATATTTTTGACTTTCTGGTAAGTCATCACTCTTATCGAAGCATTCATTCATTGCCTCGGTAAATGTTTACTATCTACTTTGTTCTGGAGACTTTACTAGATCTGAGGCAAAATTAGCCAGTAAATATCATTTTACTCTAAGTTGCAACCTAGCAGGAAATACAAGCCAATAAAATAAGGTTTACTTGTTGCTATGATAGGAGAAATAGAAGATTTGTCGAAGTACATACATAGCGGAGACATCTAACTCGAAGAAGGCTTGGGATAATACTCAAGGCCAAGTACAAAGCAGCTAAATGAGAAAAGGACAGAAGCTCTCTTTGACATGTAACTCTGCACAAGGGTTCTCCTAAGATCTGTGAGTTGTTTATAGAAAGATTTTGTTGTTCTACTTCAAGGTTATTGTGTATCTTCTAAAGATGAGTGCCTGGTAAAGTTTATGCACCTTTCCTCTACTTTAGATGGTGCCAAGGACCTATTAATATGCAATTCTAATCAGATACAAGTGAGTTAAAACATTGATTGATCATAAAGAAATGTTATCATGCATCATAAATAATTTTATATATATACCATGTCCTAAACCAAGTCATTTTAACGCTTCTTGATGGCCTCTCTCAGCAGCTTTTCTTGCCTGTTATTTCATCTGGCAGCTGACCATTCACCTGTTTGCTTGCTTGCAGTTCTATTTTCAGATTTCTTCTGGATTTTTTTTTCTCTCTTATGGATCATTCTGCCCTTGTGAATTGCCAGTCCCATCTTTGTTAGATTCCTTACTCATTTTATCATTCTCCTAGACAAATCACCATGTCATTTAATAAAACTTGTTTTTCATTTGGCACACAAAAGTACGTATTTATGGGGTACCATATGATATTTTGAGCCTTCTCTACCTTGTGTAGAATATTATGAATCGAATGTCTCCATTAGCTTGTTCTCAGGTATTTTTTGCTTCACCCCTTTCTCATTAGGAGTTTAATTTTTGCATTTTTCCTTAATGTTAGCTTCTCAATAATTTCTTACAGCATGGCTGGGCAACATGGATGAATGGGTGGAGAATAAGCTGAAGAGTCCAAAACCTTCAGGAGAGAAAGTTGAAAGGTGGATTGAAAGGTGAGGATGGAACTGAACCCATTTCTGTGTTTACAGACAAGAGGGCTTTGGGATCATGAACATTTTGCGTTAGGTTATTATAGGTGAACTTCAGACGTTAGCAAGAGTGATAGCATATGGACACCTATATGATCTGATGGAGAACCTGGGTATCATAAAACATATGAGTAAATGGGCTTCTAGATGGCATGCTTACAGAAATATAACTGAGGTTGCTAATATCGTGTTTGAATGGCCACAGTCTCAAGGATGCAATGAGCTTTAGTTGTTGGGATATTGTTCACCTACCTGCAGTTTCCATGAATGAGTTGATTAGCATTTTCTGTCTTTTCAATATATTCTCTGTAATTAATGCAGAAACATGGGATCAACTATAATACTATACTCTTCACAAAATCTGTCACTTTGGAGGAAGCTAGGTTGTGTTATCATATGAAAGAAAATAAAGGTTGTACTTTTGGAGGTTCTTTATGAGTATTTGTAATTGAATAGGTGGTTTAGAGGAGTACTGGAGAGATAAATACACTGGGATAGCATTTAATTCTTTAAGATTTGGCCTGTTTTACAGAACATTATAATCCAAGGAGATTTGTCTATTCTGAAATCTAGGGCTCCTCAGGGATCACTACAAAGAGCTGAATTTATGTTGCTTTTATTACCATGAGAAGAACTTGTATTATTAATATAAAGCAATAGGTAAGAACACCTTCTGATCGATAGTCTAAAACCAAAAATGAGGTGGCTAGTTTTATCACTCAAAGAAATTTCTGTTTAGGTACACAGTTACACAATACTCAGTCACAACTACTCAAGACTTTAAAAAATCTCTTTATATCATAATTAATAGAGAAAATATGATAACATTTCTGCTTCCTAACCACTGCTTACCCAAGCAGTCACAATCTTTTATAATCTAATTGTGTATAACCACATTTACTTTATATGCAAGAAGCATTAGATTTTCTATTTTAGTGAGTCTTATTATGGTAGTTGAGCAAAGCAACAATGACTTGACAAATAATTAGAATCCAAATATACATTATATTGTACATGTACATATTTTTTATAAAATTTAGTGATAGCAACACTAAAAATAATGTCTTTTTGAATTTATAAATTTAATATCCTAGAAAATTCATTTTTAGAAATTGCTTAAAATTTCCATTATAAGGCTTTTAGAAGCATTTTCTTTCCAATCATAAAAAATAAAGTAAGAATAACCCAAGATTTACAACTTCCCAGGATTATTTTTTTTTCTTCATTTAATTCAAATCAAGCAACATGTACTGATGTATACCCCTGAAAAAAATGCCAAGACCTGTTACCTGTCTGTAAAGAATTTAGACAGTAGCTGGAAAAATTGGGGTGATTTCAACACAATGCCATGGTAGGTGCTTTGATAAGGGTATGCCCATCACACATCTAAGAGGTGACCCAATCTTACGTGAAATGTGCTGCTTTCTCTAGGAATGGCTTCCTAACTTGTAAAAGAGACTATAGTTCTTGGGCTCTTTGACTATATACTCTTTTGAAGCTGGAATCATAGTGAAGGATAGCTAGTGTGACCTGGAAGATGAGTATCCACATTGGAAGGGTGGGTGATTTGGAAAGCATTGGCAGATGCCCTCACAGTAGAGAAATAATTGAGGGACCACAGTGTTAACCCACCCACCCCATGGCCACTTGCGATGATTTCACATCTCTGTACTCTTCCTGTTGAGAAATCAGCCTGAGATAGGTACTCTCCTAGAGATGGGGAAATACACAACAACCTCTCCTTTCCTCTTCCCTCCCACAATTCCAGGCAGAGTGAATCTGGGACAGTGAAGCTGTGAGAGGAGGAATGCTAAGAAAAAACAGAGACGATGTCTTAATTAAGTAAAGATCACTTAAAATGTGTTGTGATTGTAATCAGATTACCAGACCTGATGTAGAGGAACTTCCTAGATGCAAGGAAGAAAACTTTTGGGAAAATGCTGATGAGAGGAGCTCTCTTTATAGTAGCAGAAGAACAAGATCTGAAATTGCTAGGCTGTCGAACCTTGCACAGTTTACCTCATCAGCCTGGAGGTACCCTCAAAGTGTCTCTCATGATATTGACTTGGAATTGTAGGCACAAGTTCTAGGCTTGTGTGTTATGCCCATCTCCAATCAGGTATTAGGTAAAGTTCCATAGAAGGTCCTGGACTTCTTAGAACTAGAGCGAAAACATTCCTTTCCATTTCTTCTCTGGCAGAGATTTTCCTGAAACTGGGAGGTTTTGATTTCCCATAAACAAACTCCAGCTTTTTGGAAATAGTGCCATTGTGTATACTACAAGCGATGCTATACTGTATCTTGAAAATATGATTTTGAAGGGGGTGTTCAATTGTTACCATTTGTGAAAGTTGACATTGTGAAATATTCTAGATGTTTAACATGCATTCAGATTATTGGGGAGTTTATAACAAATTAAGATAACAAATTATATGGGGCACACATTTAGTGTGGTTTGGTGCTAATGGGAAGGTGAAAATTCATTTTGATATATACCTTATTGTCTTTTCTGCTCTTGTATTTTTAAATTGAGTTAAATTATTAAAATTATAAATAAGCACTTTATAACATAAACACAGAAGAAGGACAGAAGAATTTTAGTGGCAGTGAGATTGCTGATGGAGCTAAAACTAGAGATTTCTTATAGAAGATGAGTTAGTTCTCTCTGGAAGGATTTAATAGACACAGATAGGCATCTATATGATAATTTGCATTGAACAACTCATTTAACCTTGTCAAAGGCTTTTTGCATTTATCATATCATTTTATCCAGACAAAAATGCTATAACAGTTATTATGCTAGGTAGATTAATAAGGGAACTAAGCCATAAAGACATTAAGTATTATTTAAGGACACAGTCTAAGACTGAACCAAAATCCTCTGTGTTCTGATAAGGTAATTTCAAAGGCTATAGTAGTCTCTTCCTATTTTATTCCTGATTGTATAAGTAACAGACAATAGATTAGAAAAACAGGGAAATTCTAATATTTTTGCTGAATGTTAAATTGAAAGCATAAAAATAAAAGAACACTGAAACTAAGAAAATAGTTAAGATGCTAAATGTTGAGTAGTTATTAAATAAAACATGATATGACATTTCTGAAATATCTCCCAAAAGTTAGGGAAACAAGAATTCTCATCAAAGATAAGGTCAACTTGAGCAGATGAAGTATACTATATAGATGATTTTTCTTGATGAATATAATATTAACCTTTTAAAGTTTTGCTCATTAGCTTAATGTGGATGTAGACAATTTCCTCTCCTCTCCTCTCTTCTCTTCTTTTTTTTTTTAACTCCAAAAAAAAAAACCAAACAAAAAAAGAAACCTAAATGGTGTATAAAGGTGTTTGCTTCCAGCCCTTTTGCTGTACTATGTCTGGAAATGGAACTGGGTGCGATGTTCCTGTCCTGGGCTCTCATTTCTGAGGCCAAGAAGTGTTAGAGGAGAATTGGCTTGTCATCAATTAGCTCTAGATTTCATTCTCAAAATCAAGGAAGGAAATTTACTACTCTTGAGCTAATTTAAAATGACATACATGCCAAGAGGGTTCTATCGTTTTTCGAAACACCTTATCATCAGCTTTATCATCCCAGATTGTTCTATGTACAGAATTTCAAAGTTGTAATCCTTTCTTTGATCACAATATCCTCTTTTTCCTCCCTGTTCCTCCAATATTTTTATGTCTGAGCTTGTGCTTCACTTTGGCATTTAACCTTGCTCCAGATGTTTTAATTAGTAGATAATGAGGTACCTGTTTTTAGAAGATAAAGGTAAAAGAAACAGTTTCAGCCTTCAAGGATCTCACAGTCCTGTATGACTGGCAGAAGAATAAGAAAATGACAATACTATACTATGTGGCAAAAGTTTTGTCAGAGATTGTTGCTGGTACCATGTCAATTTTTAAATAGTGTGATCTTGTATAATCATATGAAACATAAGCATAGATTTGAGACTAAATAGAAAAATTCATAGTGTACTACTTTTATATTGCTATATAACATTTGCCACAGAATTTAGTGGCATTAAACAATACCACTTATTCCTGTGGGTCAGGAACCTGGGCCTGGAGTGGTTGAGTCCTCTGACTCAAAGTCTCCCATGAGGCTTCAAGTCATCACAGGGTTTGTTGAATGAATCTGCTTTAGACACACTCAAATGGTTGTTGGTAGCATTCAGTTCCTTCTTAGTTGGACTGAGAGCTTTGCTTCCTTGCTGCTATTGTCTGGAAGCCATCTTTAGCTTCTTTCCATGTGAGTCTTTCCATAGGGCAGCCTGCAACATGGGGCCTAGCTTCATAAGAGTGAGCAATGAGAAGGCAACCTAATCTCAGAAGTGACTTCCATTGCTTTGTTGGATTCTGTTTGCTAGAGGCAAGTTACTAGATTCAGCCTACGCTCAGCTCCAGAAAGAGATTGCCCAAGGGCATAAATACCAGGAGGTGGGGATCTATGGAAGCTGCCTATCATGCCTACAATGAACGATGTCATTGTAGGCATGATAGGTTTGACATGTCTGTCAAAATATCAATGAGATTTTTCTAGCAGGAGATAAGAGCATATCCTTCAGGCCAGAAAGTGGCTCTTAATTAATTATTGAATTGCTAAGTGATCTTTTAAGGTTCAGAGTATACCAGATTGAATACAGCCAAGATAAAAGAAACCAAGGCATGGAGAGCTGGCAAGCATTTACCATTTAAAAGTCTATGTACTGGTTGGAGTATATCCTAAGGGTAGAGTATGTGCTTAGCATTCACAAGGCCCTGAGTTCAACACACACACACACACCCCTGTGGGCAAGAAACAGTGTTGGGTGCTGTATTAGTCATTTACTCTAGTGAAGTACCTGAGGCTGGGTACTTTATAAAGAAGAGATTGAAGTCACAATTCTGGAGGCTGACGGTCTAGATAGCATGTTGCCACCTCTTGTGAGGGCCTCCCCCCTTCATCTCATCAAGGCAGATGGCATCATGAAGGGAGCATGTGTGAGAAGAGTTCATGTGGTGAGACAGGAAGTCACACAGGGAGGGGCCAGTCTTTTTATAGCAACTTACTATCATGAGAAATAACTTGGATCCCATGGAGAACTACTTAATCGCTTCTTAGGGTAACATTCAGTCTCCCACTAGGCTCTGCCTCTTAAAGCCACAACCTCTTAATATAACCACACTGATGACCAACCTTCTAATACATGAATCCATGGGAGTAAACACTCAAACTACATCAAACCATAGCAAGTGCCTCCCATATGTAGTGTTTCACTTACTATTACAAAATTATTGCATTAAGTCTAGAATTACCTTATCTTGGTGGCAGGGCTGCCTTGTGGAATTGTGCAGGTTGTACACTGCATAGCTCTGAATCTAGCATGAGTGGTGTAAATAATGCATATTAGAGTATACACATGGTGGTTTTGTTTTGTGGCTGCATCCTTGAGCCTTTTTTTTTTCTTTGTGGTACTAGGGATTAAAATCAGGGGCATTCCACCTAGAAGCTACACTCCCAGTCCTATTTTATTTTATTTTTTATTTTGAAACAGGGTCTCACTAAGTTACTGCACACTGGCCTTGGACCTGTGATCCTTCTGTCTTATCCTTCAAGTACTGGGGTTACTTCCTTTTTAGTAGTATGACCTTGACAAGTTGTTTTAGATATCTAAGCCTTAGTTTTTTCTATTCTAGAATAAAGAATCACAATCTTAACTATGATCATCATAATCATCATTATAACCCACTCAATGTTCATTAGGAATCCAGACATTTCTCTGAGTGTTTTGAATCTATTAACTCTCATGATGTCTCCATAGGAAGACTTTTTATAATTATACCAATGAGGAAAATAAGGCATGGAGAGGTTAAGTAATTTGCCTAAAGTCACAGAACCAGGCAATTGTCTGACTCTATAGTCTGCATTAAAAAAAAAAAAA
>PVLC010012116.1:0-30223 GCA_004027655.1 Graphiurus murinus | reverse complement strand
TGAGTTCATAATATACCATATTGTCGTTAATCAATAATTGCTGTACTGCCAGGAAGTGAGGGTCAGGATTCCTTGCCCTACTGAGATCAGCTATAGCAAGATGAGCATTGCAATTGGTCTCACATTTGAGCTGAAGTTTTGTGGTTTGCTTTGCTTATTTTACCCTCCCTATTAGCTGCAGTCTGCTTTCTCAGACTGATTTCTGGAGTGAATAAAACATGGAAGGAAACCTGTAGCAGAGACATAAAGGATGATGTAGTGAAAGCTATGAGCTTGATTTTTCAATGCTAGAGAGGTAATTCATCATTTTTTTACCACAACAAAACCTAGCCTATCGAGCTGGGCATGGTGGCGCACTCTTGCAGTCCCAGCATTTGGGAGGCTGAAACCAGAGGATCCGTGTTCGCGGCCAGCCTCAGCTATCTAGTGAGGCATTCCGTAACTTAGTGAGACCCTGTTTCAAAATAAAGAATAAAAAATAGGGCTGGGGGTGTAGCTTGGAGGTAGAATGCCCCTAAATTCAATCCCCAGTACTGAAAAAAAGAAAAAGAAACTAGCCTATTCCAAATAATACAGTGTTTCACTTTAACACTTTAGATTAAAATAGAACTTAAATAATTAGCTATATACTTGATAATATCTTTGATTTTTTTCTTCAGGACTAGAAGGAACTTTTTCTCTCTTTGCACTCTCAGATACTCATAAAAAAGACAGGGCACATTATTTTTGCCTCTAGCCCTAATAGAGAGGTTTGATCCTAGACTACATCCACATGGCTAAGATTGGACTCAGAGATGTCATAGTTCTGGAAGATAGAGATTTTTAGATTTCCTCAGATTTCCCTGGAGTTGAGCTAGCAACTCAACATAGAAGCTCTCATGAACATCTCATCTTTCCATTAACAGAGAACTGGACTATTATCACAGGCTTAATGAACTTCCATGAACAACTCTGATTTTGACAATATTCCTAAAACCAAAGCTTCACATGATAGAAATCCTGAAGTTTACCAGTCATTATGTGTGAGAAACCATAAAGATAAATTTATATATCAGGACCAGGTATTTATGAATGAAAGTCATTTCAGGTGAATTCTTTTACCCTTTTAATATATCAATAGAAATTTAGATAATCATACATTTTAATGAGGTACAAGCTAGGAGAAGCATACACCCCTGAGTTCAATCCCCAGTACCGCAAAAAAAAAAAAAAAAAAAAGTATAACAGGCCACTCCATGAGCATGAATGTGTCTAATACTCACTGTTGATGTGATGCCAATTTGTAGAGAAAAACGTGTCAGATAGACCATCCAGAAATATGTCAATCTATGGCAATATTATATATCTAAAAGACTCCTTATCAGAAATAATTATGAATTTAAAATTATTCATGCTATGGTCAATCATAAAGTGGAAACTATTAGAATGATTTTTTTAAAAAAAAATATTCATTTTTCTAGCGGGGCGTGGTGATACACGCCTATAATCCCAGTACTTGGAAGGTTGAGACAGGATGATTTCAGGTTCAAAGCCAATCTCAGCAAGTTAGTGGGGTCCTCAGAAACTTATTGAGACAGTTTTGTACTAAAATCTAAATAGGACTGGGAGTATAGCTCAGAGGTAGAATGTCCCTGGCTTCGATTCTCAGTAACACACACACACAAAGTTCATTTTCAATGTTACTTTAAAGTCACTTCATCTAGATAATTCCCCAACGTTATTTGATAATAAAGGTCACCTGCTTTAGCATTTGGTCCCTGTTCCTGTCATGCCTCGCTGGGTGGGTGCTGGTGCACAGTGGTCCATGTTATCTGCCCATTTACCTCCACACCCGTGGCAGCCTCCTCACCCTACAACCCAAATAATAGTTTTAGAGTAGACCTCTAAATTCATCATAAGAGTCTTACTTTTTATCAATGTTGTGCAACTGACCAAGGTTAAGAAGTTCAATCCAGCCAATTGGAAAAATAAGTATGGCTCCTTGGAAGGATGAGGCATGCCTTAATCCAGCTGTGGCGGGCTGCATATAGTACTCAGTAGTTCTCATAGTACTACTATACTCAATAATACTCAATAGTACTCAATAGTACTCAACAGTGGCTGGCTGAGTACAAAAGGGTTCTGCACTGGGACTTCTGCATAGGACTCCCTGCAGTGGAGAGTCCCTGACCAGTTTACATATCAAAGTGGAACAAAGATGGACAGAGAGCTCAGAGGTGGCAACGTCCGGGGCACAGAGTTAACAATGGCTGGCAGCTAGCCAGGGCAAATGGAATTTTCAAAGATACGCTTAGTTATTGTTTGTGTAACAATGGCTTTTATCAAAAGGAGGTGAGGAAGCTTAACTAACACCCCGTTTTGACTGTCCCTATACTCAGTTTCTTGCCTTCATCAGAATGGTTTTCCCTTAGGTGTGCTCCCATGGTATTGTCGGGGGCCTACTCCGGCCAGCTAGACCTCACCTCTAGATGGCGCCTGGCAGAGTGCCAGAAGAGGCTGCAGGTGGTATCATTCTAGGGCTGCGCCACGCCAGAGCACATGCACCAGCACGCCCGACTCGTGGCCGGCCCAGGTGAGGGCTGTATGAGATGCCTCCTGGCTCAGGCCCTGTGTGGCTTTAAGAGCCTCCGCCTCTCGCCCAGTTGTGGTTGTTGTTGGGGAAAGGCTGGCTGGGTTGTTGCTGGAGTGGGTTGCTGGGGAAGTTCTGGGAGGAAAAGTTGTGGGTTGCTAGTGGAAGACGGATTACTAGAGAGAGGGGTTATTGTGAGTCTGTTGGAAAGGCACTATTTGGAGAGACGACTTCTGTGCTGTGTTTGTTACTGCTTGTGTAGTGCCCTTGATCCCAGAGAGAGAGAGAGATAATAAAGAGAGGTTCGAACCAGCAACATTCAGGCCGCGTCTTTATTGGGGCCTCATGGTTGAGGGTTCAGCCTGGGGCGCCCGATAAGTGGTGGCCCGTACGGAAACCTGAGAAGCTCGGGGCCCCGATAGGTATATCATTGCAAATTAATTCAGCAAATCAGTATCTCTAAGACATTGGCTCCTGGAAACATTCAAACACATTTATTCTCTCAGACACAATTATGTTTTGGCAGAAGTCTTTTAGTATGATAGAGTGAATAAAATGCAACTCTCAGAACAAAGTGACTTCTCAAATAATGCAATTGTTTGTTTATGTTATATTTGTATACGGCTTTTGTTGTTTTGTGTGTAGGATTTTGGCTTGTATTAGGTCTGTAAGACCAATGAGCTATAGCATCAAGTAAATCCTCCGCGGAATTGAGATCAGAAGCAGAGAGCAGGAAGAGTTTGTATAGAATGGGAGAAAATAAGGGAGAAGTTGCATCAAGTTTGATTCCAGGAATGACACTTGATTTAAACTGGGTCATTAATAAATACATCAATAGGGCAAGTTACACACAAATATTCTAAGGAGAGCATAAGGGTCCCATGATTCCAAGAGGTGTTAGGTAAAACCAACTCATAGAGATGTTTGTCTTGCTTAAAGGGAAAATAGGATTTCATAAAGAAGGAGAGAAAAAGAAATAAATGTATTCTCCAGGTCATTAGGTCAAAAATGTCAACCAAGATCCTGACTTTAACACACAAACATCTGTTAATTTTATTTTTAACCAGTAAGAACAGTAAGTACCACTATTCACTAACTATTCAATGTTTATAAATTATATTTTTGTTTTAAACACATTCTTTTTCTAAGTCTGTTACTAATAAGATAAACATAAGGAGGTTGATAAAGAGAGTGAATGTTGATTTCAGCTTAAATGAATATCTACCTTATTTGATCTTTTCCATTTCCTTTTTGTCTACTTACTACAATTGCAATCCAAGTATTTGAACAAAATTCTAAGTCATCTCATTTCATTTTTATACTATGCACTTTTCATTTAAAATATATTGGACCGATGAATTTAGCAAGTTTATGCCAGCATGTGGATTGTTAGTTTGAAAATGATTTCCAGTTTCTAATTCTTGCTCAGTCAGGAAGAGTAGCTAATATGATGTTCTAAGCCTAAGTAGAAAGAACCCTAGGTTTTCTTTTATGAGTCATTCAAAATCCCTTCCACAGCACTCTCCATTTAAACTAAAAACGCTTCCCACCTGGAGTTTTCAAGGAGACTCAGGTGGGTCTTTCTCACTTGGCCTTTCTAATTGGTATCTGGGGGTTATGATTGATAGCTTAGTAATAGGTTGCACAGAACTAGCTAGGCTAAAACTCATGCTTGCTCCTGTCTGTGAATCATATTTTGGTTTTTGTTTGTAAAAAAAAAAACCATTTGATTTCTTCCATTCTCAACACTGCCTCATTTCTTGATTGCCTACAAACCTTTTCTACTTTTGCATTGGTTTTTACAAATTAGAAACTGCAAATATTCTCATTTCGTAAATATCTTACACACACAAAAAAATGTTTCATTGTGTGTGCGGCATTGATCCTCCTTTAACAAGATTTCCTGTGCAAAACCAAGGATTAGCTTGGAGTGATTAATTTTCAGTCTTGACCACATAGTATAACTCAGTCTTTAGAAACACTTTCATCAAAATGTCAGCACGCTGCCTTATGACATTAGGGAAGCATGTTTGTAAGCATACCAGTGAAGAGATTAAATTCTCAGGCTGCATTCTTCACTTTAACTTTATTCTCTGATTTTAAGTTTTCTGAACTATTTTAAAAGGTAGGGGAGTGGTAAGCCTTCCATAAAAATGTTCTTCTAATTCAAGAGAAAAAAAAAAAAAAAACATTGAGACTTCCTAGCAGAACTTGAATTTTCTCTTAAGTTCATAATATATTGTAATTCACGGAGGAATGGATTGGAAGGGTCTTTCTGAAGTTTGGGGTGGTATTGGATTTGGAATTCTTCTCTCACTGTTTAGTTAAGATATAAGCTATTCATGAAATACTATAGTCCAGATATGAGCTGATTTCCAAATTTTTTAAAATTCTAATTGCCAAAGTCATAGCAAATTTTAAAATGGTTAGACAGATCACACTTTAAACGGAGTATGTTTCTGAAAACTATAATTTTGAGAACATACATAGCATTTCAAATACATTGAAGTCATTCTCTGTGAATGGAAACGTGCGTTGAATAGTTTAGAAAAATGCAAAAAACATTGTCCAATTCATATTTTCAGTAAAACAATTTAATCTTGTCAAGATTTGAGTAACTGGCTAGGGATGTAGCTCAGTGGTAGAGTTCTTACCTAGCACACATGAGGCCCCGGGTTCAATCCCCAGCAGCACAAAAACAAAGAAACAAAAGATTTGAGTAACTTTCAATCTTATTTAATATTTGCTATCATTTGTTCACTCATATATTCATTCAAATTATGTGTGAGACTCTATTATTTTTCAGACTCTAAGTTAAGCATAGGAGACATAACTGATTTTTAATTATACTCTCTACATTTTATGACACCATGGTTTTAACAATTGCTTGATATTCTTCTAAGTAAATACATAAGTGTTTTCCTTTGTGAAAATCATCTAAAAGTGTACATTAGGAAATACTGTGCTACTAAAATTTACTAATGGAGCCGGGCGTGGTGGTGCACACTTGTAATCTCAGCATTTGGGAGGCTGAGACTGGAGGATCAGGGTTCGAAGCCAGCCTCAGCTACCTAGTGAGGCACTCTGCAACTTAGTGAGACCCTGTTTCAAAATAAAGGATAAAAACTAGGGCTGGGGGTAGAGCTCGGAAGTAGAACACCCTGAGTTCAATCCCCAGTACCAAAAAAAAAAAGAAAAAAAAATGACTAATGGTTCAAAATAAAATAATAATTTAAAAATACAGTCTAATCCAGATGCAATATTAACTTTATCAACCATTTCATGTTATTATTAGAGGAGGTTTCCTTAACAATCACCCAAATCAAAATATATTCTCTGATAAAGTCCAAGATGAAGTGTTAAATGCCCCCCAAATCATTGAAAACTATATTTTCTACACAATCTCCCTAAAGATTCAGGACAGGATTTTCCACAATCCTTTTATGAAGGATTTCAAAACTAAAGAAAACACGGACAATAACTTTCGAGGACTCAGTCACTCCAGACTCTGTATTATCAGTTGACTGCTGTGTCAATGATTTTATATTTCTTAAGTTGTAGAAAATGTCACTGATTTCTGCAAAATTATTTAACTCCTTCAATGATATTGGTTTTAAGTCAATATTTTTGTCTCCTCAGTATGTTTGACTAGCACCTGTCTTGGTGCAAACACCTTTTTATACTAGCAACAGTTTACTATCAAGAAAAAGATAAAGTACTTTGACTTATCAAAGGACATCTAAATAGATAATAGATCAATTGATCAATCAATACACACATATATATAGATACCTTATCTGTAAGTATAGCTACATTAGGTTTGTATGTATTCTATCTACTGGTTTTCTGGATATTTAGCATCAAGACCTCCTATTATTTCTTAGTAGACAATGTATTAGTCTTGGACAATATCCAATATTATCAATATTCAATTAGATATTTCCTTAATTATAAAATAAAGATGCAAGATATTTACTGTTATACATAAATAAAACTTTTTAATAGCAACAACCATCTTTAAATATACTTGGGAAGCTGAGACAGGAGGATTACAGGTTCACAGCCAGTCTCAGCTATTTAGTAAGGCCCTCCACAACTTAGTGAGACCCTGTTTCAAAATAAAGAATAAAAAATAGGGCTGGGAGTGTAGATCAAAAGTAGAATGGCACTGGGTTCAGTTCCCAGTTTTGCAAATAAAATAAAATAAAACAATAAATAAATAAATATGATATCATTTTTTGGCTGCTCATGTGGTGTTATTTGAGCAAAATAAGGTGAGAATGCTTATGTTTCTCATATGAAATCCCAAACTTTGCTTTTATTCCCACCCATTCTGAAATGGGTGTACATATTTTTGCATAAGTAAACATGAACACTTTTGAAAATAGTAATACATTTTCACACATTGAGAAAAATAGATAGTTATTTTAAGCCAATGATTTCCATAAAAGTATTTAAAGTATGTGGGTAACTTTCCTTTTAATACATATCTAAGACCAGCAAATACAAAACCAAACATTGAAATTTTTCCTTTTTAACCCATCCACAAAGAACACCACATATTGTACCAAGATTTTATGAAGATATAACATTATTTGTTTTAATTACAAAAATGCTACTCTTTAAAAGTGAACTATAAAATACAAACCAGAGTTTAACACTTTAATATTCTACATTGAAACTATATACACATGTATATATGATTCATATCAATGTTTATTTTTCCATCTAAAAATGACTTTTGATTTTTCTGCTTTATTGTCCAGACCTGATAATTTTTTATTCAACAATAACAACAATACTTTTAGACCAATTTTGCATTTGAAATGTGGTTAGAATTACACTTTCAATGATTTTTATCTTATTACTTTCTTCTGTTTTGCCTATTAACCATCTAAAGCTGTTAAGAAAAGCAGAATTTTAAGAGAGTAGAATATATCTTATTATCTTTGGTTAACTGTGCCTTTATAGATGATATCAAAGCCCATGAAAGAAAATATATTCTCTTTCATATGCAATTCAATGATCTCTTATTTTTATAGACTATCATAATTACAATCAGTTTTTTACTAATCAACTAAAGGCAAACTGAATATTCAAATCTATAAATTATGGAAAGAGCCTAAAGATATATCTCTCATAAAGTCAGTTGTATCATTGAATTTAATTTTAGAAGGGTATTAGCAGTTTCAATCTGAAGCATGAAATACAGTGTTATCACTTGTAATCTTTGATTCAAAATGAGCTAGTATTGCAGGTAAGGTGTTTTTTACTCATAAGGGACAACATAACTTAAGTTCCATGTAAATAGAAAGATAAATCTGCAACATTGCTCTAAAACAACATTAATTATTATTCCTTTGGTTGTTTCCAATACCCACATTTCCACATTCAACTAATTTAGCCAGCAATATAAATATTTCAAACTACTACAAATTAGAATTAAAAAGATGGAAATCTTACAGCCAAACCACAAACCAAGAAAAAAATGAGATAGATAAAGACCATTTGAGAACATGCACTGTTTCTCTGCTTGTCACCCCCTTCCCTTCACCCACCTCCTCTTCTCACTCTCTTTCTCTGCTCCTTTTTGTCCTTGGGCTTAGATACCCAATTCAGTAGAGAATACCATAGTCACACACTCCTTTGGATTATAACCTGAAAATGCATGAGATACATATAGTCCTTTGGATACTTTTATGTTATTTTTATTTTATTTTATCTTTACTTTTCCTGGTGCATTATAGCCTCACATCATAATGTTATTTATAGTGATACTGATACACACACACAGGCACAGAGTACTTGGTGGACTTTCCCTTGTCTCCCTTCCACTCCCCACTTCCTCACACTGAATATTAATATTGACATTGGTATTTTATTGATATATGTACTGGTAAAACAGCCACAATAAACATTTATATTTCATTCTCACTATTTTATTGAATACTTCTCTAAATACATATCTCACAATGCAAAAATTTGAAAGTGCTGAAGTTGCTGAGTCTGGTCTGGAAACTAGTTTTTCTGTCTCAGCCTTCCAAGGATTGAGATTATAAGGTGTGCACCACCATGCATGACTGTTTTCCTTTCAGTCCTTTTTTTTTTTTTTTTTTTTGTGGTACTGGGCATTCTACCTCCGAGCTATACCCCCAGCCCTATTTTTTAGTCTTTATTTTGAAACAGGGTCTCACTAAGTTGCGGAGTACCTCACTAGGTAGCTGAGGCTGGCTGCGAACCTGGATCCTCCGATCTCAGCCTCCCGAATGCTGGGATTACAAACGTGCGCCACCACGCCTGGCTCTTTTTTTTTAAGAGATTACTTCATCACAAAAAAACTGGATAGAAAGTTTTGGATTCTATGGTCATCAGTGCAAGCAAGTGAGGAAGTGAGGTTGTGAGTTTGAAATGCTGTAGTTCTCCTGTGAAAACTGGTATTTCTATAATGAACGAAAAGGCAACAACATCATACTGAGAAAAGAGAAGACTGAAGACCATGTGTAACAGCAACTTAGGAAAACAGAAAAGCAAATGTGATTGGGAGTTCTATAGCAACATCAGCTCAAGAAGTAAGAACAAGTAAGAACATCAGGTTTTACTTTTCTCCAGCTTACTCCAGGTACAGGAAGAGAATAGGCCAGAATTGGAAGCTACACTGAGGGTCTTTTTTTCCACAACAGAATAGGAGGAACAGTTAACAGTTAACGATTACTATGTAATATGGTATATATTAGAGTTGCTTGTGAAGTTCATTTATTTTGAAATTGTATTTTTTTATGTGCGTGCTCAACTTTTGTTTTTGTTTACTTTTTTTTTTTTTTTTTAGGGATTTTTTGTGGGGGTGGATAATGTGGATTGAATCCAAGGACATTCTACCTCTGAGCTACACCCAGTTACTTTTATTATTTTTTTTTTAATTTTGAAACACTAAATGGCTGAGGGTCTCACTAAGTTGCTGAGTCTGGCCTTGAACCTGTGATCCTCCTGTCTCAGCCTCCCAAGTACTGGGATTATAGGCATGGATCACCACATCTGCCTATCAATTTTTTTATAATATTACATATAGGTCTATTCAAAAGCATGTTGATCTTACAAAGAGGAAAATTCCAGTTTTCCTTATTTAATCATTATATATTGCATATATGAATCAAACTTAAACATTGAATACCATAATAATGTATAATAAGTATTATTAGAATAACAATATTAAAATAAAAATAGTATTTAAAAAATATTAAAATTTTTGTTTGTAATACTTCTCATACAGTGGTAGAGGAAACTTTCTGGAATATGTAAATAAATACTTTGTTATTTAGGAAATAATATGAATGATCTTGATAAACCTAGTGCTTTGTTTTGATCTGAATGATGTTATCACATCAAATCATCAATATTTTAATAGTTCTTTGTCAGTAGGGTTGTTTCTCATTACTTGCTCTCAGCCAATGAGAAAATATTATGCTGAATAATGGTGCGTCTTCTCCTCTCATAATTATGCCGACATTATACGAAAAAGAATAAATGGCTTGTATAAACTCCACACAGAGCAGTAGTGCTGGGCCGAGTTTTAGAAGTTCATCATTTCTATACGGTTGTCTTAACCAAGTCTCTTTCAGAGACTGCCAAGTCGTTTTCAAGAAATAAGAGAATATTTCATTGGAGTGGTGATGTTATTGGGTGGAGTTCATTATTTAGATGATTCATGTACTTAATAATTTAATAACTGATTATCAAAGTACACATAAGCCAGAGGTTAATTTCATGAATAAAAACCAAAATGACTGATTGCAAAGTCAAATGTCTTTCTCCTCAGATCAATAAAATATGCACAAGAAATACTGATTTTAAAGGTAAAATTTTGATTAAAAGTAGACTATATTTTTTGTTGCGCTTGTCAATTCTGTTTTAGAAAGAAAATAAATTACTCAATTTTATCAACTAAGAACCTCTGATAATCTTATTGAAACACCAGGGTAAACCACAGTTCCTACATTTAGTATTACATGAATTTCAAAATATGTTGCTGGCATTTAAATTGAGTCATTTTAATGATGTCGATGTGTTTTTAGCCAGATATCCATAAAACACCCTGAAAATATGTCCCACTCAATGTTAAGAAGATTTTAATTATACATAAATATGCATTATGCACTCTAAAACTGCCCGAGTACACTTTTATCTACTTATATTCTTTAACGAACACAATGAACTTTATGGTTTTGCGGGAATGAACGTCACAATTTACGCTGACTCTCCTCCTATGGGTTGCGAAGAGTCCTTTTCTTTGCAGATACTGAACTTCTTAATACTTGTGCAGAGCCAGAGAACTGAAGCCCATGTAATTGCCATCAGACAAGGGAGAGCATCTTCAAATGGCGCAGCTCATGAATTTCTCCGTGTTGTCGTCAACACAGGTAGGAGAGATTATTAAACTTAGCATTGACTTCCACCCCCTGATTGATACCATGTGTCAGATTTAAAATTCTTTCTTATCCAGACTTATAATGCGTGCCTTTCCCAGTCACTGGCTTGCGGGATTTTTAGATGAGTTATATTTCTCTGGTTTTATTTTATCAAAGGCTCCTTTCTCCACTTCCTTTTAAAACGCACAAATAAAACTAAACATTTCTATGTATCATGAAATACTCATCGCTGGCATTTTCCATAAAGTGCTGCTAGAAGTTATTTTCAAGCGAATACATTTGAAAATATGCTTCTTAAGAGTACCAGGAGGTTTTGCAGTCATTATAATAATATTGTTTGCAGAAATAAGCCTTAACTATTTTCTTGATAAGAAATCCCTATCGACTTTCTGGGAGAATCAAAAAGAGTCCTCTTTTCAAGGTAACATCTATTATTGGGGCTACTGAGGTGCACAGGTATCTCTTTGAAAATCAAATATGCATGGCAGAGAAGGAATGTATCCCACATTCTAGAAGAAATGAGCAGGAGAGATTTGAAGAGAATATTCTGGGGAGATTTATTTGTAGTACGGACAATCAAAAGCCAGTTTCAATATGTAGACTGAATTCTACAGGAATTTACTTTGTTTCAAAAAGCAGACACCCTCAAAATTGTAAGAAAATAAAATCAATGCTCTTATTCTCTCTCCTAGACTGTATTATTACTCATATAAACATATACACATTTTCTACCCACCCTAGTTCCTCAACCTCCCACATATATCAAAGAAGTAAATGTGATTCCATGACCAGGGGATTCGCAGGGTGACAATTTTGTGAGTTTCAAAGCCATTTTGGGAGTAAGATGTCATTCACAATTCACAGTTCCATGCTGTTACACAAAGGTGGATTTTTGGGGGGAGGAGTATTGGTAATTGAACTCAGATACTAGGTACTGAACCTCAATACCAAGCTACACCCCATTCCCTTTTATTTTTTAATTTGAAATAGGCTCTCACTAAGTTGCTGAGAGCTTTGCTAAGTTGCTGAGGCTGGCTTTGAACCTGCCTCAATCTCCACAGTACTGGGATTATACATGTGCTATACCATGCTTGGCTTAGAAAAAGTAGCTTTCTTCTCTTTCAAAGGTAACAACATTCCCAGTTGGGATGCTTTTGGAAGAACACACATCAGGTAAGCCAAAAAAACATCATGAAAAAGCAATGGAAGGCAGAAATGAAAGGGGGGGGGGGCAGTTCTAGGTAAGTGTTTACATCCTAATACTTTGAAAGTAATAGGGGTCATTTTGCACACATGGCAACATTATAAACAGTGTAATAGCCATCAATCTCAGTTTAATCTTTCCACATCACTCTTTCAGAAGGAAGCAAGCCCTCTTTTTTTTTTTTTTTTTTTTTTTTTTTCTCAATTAGAACCTCTGTGCTATTAGCTATGTCCTCTCTGCTTATTTCTTTCTGTTTCTTAATGCCTTCTCCATGGAACACTGGTTTGCAGAAAGGATACACCTGGATTTCACAAACCTTCCTAAGTCAATCAAATTATTAAAATACTGTGGATTTAAGACAAGAAGGTATTCTTTGTAAGAGTTGGATTTACATTTATGGGCTATTTCTCCCCATCTCTTTCTCTGTTCACCCTCTCTTTCTGAATGTAGTCATTTAAAAAAATATATAACTGTAGTTCACACAACTGATAATAGCAATCATGAGTGAGTAGGCATGGTTTTCCTAGGCCTGCCACAGCAAACAACAGTTCTGTGTATTATATCACAGTTCTGGAGGACAAAGTTTAAACACCACAGTGTTAGCTGGGCTTGCTGGTGCATGCTTGTAATCCCAGTACTTGGGAGATTGAAACAGTATGATCGCAGGTTCATGGCCAGCCACAGCAACTTAGTGAGGTCCTCCGCAACTCAGTGAGACCCTGTTTCAAAATGAAAAAATAAAATAGGGCTGAGTGTGTAGCTTAGAATTAAAATGAGTTTGGGTTCCATCCGCAGTACTGTTACGGTGTTGGCTGCACCATGGGTCCCTTTCTTAGCTCAGTGTAGAAATAAAGAGCCAGAATTCTCAGTTGCAAAGCTAAGAGGTGTATTGCAAAGTGAAAGGGAAAGCACCACCCTTGAGAAGAATACGATGGGGTGCTCAAAAGAGAAACACTGTCTCCCCCTGGGTCTTCATGGTTTATATGTAAGTCCTATTTTCTTATCTCATGAGAGCTGGCAATGAGAGTTGGTTGGGCCCATCAAAACAGGGTATGTTTTCATCAGTAACTGGGTGAGGGGATACATGGTGTTTCTCAAATTTTCTCAATCCTCTTTAAGTCCCAGTGTCTGTAACCCTTTAGGTCCTAATGTCTCCATTTATCTTATCTTTGTTGCTATGCCAACAGACTCCCTGATGCAGCAGTACATGAATCAAATGCCTGTAATTGGGTCAAGTACCACAAAGAAAAAAAAAAACAAAAACAAAAGCCAAGGTGTTAATGGGACCACACTCCACTGGACTCTAGGAGGAAGGAGTTTCTCTTACTTCTGCTACTGATACCTCCTGGTATCCTTAGCTTATGACAATGTGACACCAAACCCTGCCTCTTTCTTTACATGGCTTCTTTCTGTGTGTCTGTATCCTTTGCAGTTCTTCCAAGGACAGAAGACACTGTTGTTAGTATCTGCCTTAGGATACTTTTCTCTAGAAATCTTAATTATATTGGTAAAGATCCTATTCTCTAGTGATTCATATTCTGAGAGTCCTTGTAGATACAAATATGGCAGGAGACGGCAGTATATGAATCAACTCTCTCATTGCTATGACCAAAATATCCGACAAGGACAACTACAGGAAGAAACTTTTATTCAGCTCAGTTTCGGAGCTCAATTCATGGTTGGCAGAGCTGAAGGTAGAAATATCCTGGTGGAGGGCATGGTAGCAGGGTGTGGGAGAGGAAGGCTGCTTCGGGCAACTGGAAAGCAGAGAGAGAAAGGAATGGGCCAAGAACATAGAGAGCCCCAAGGACCACACACCCAGTCATCCACCTCCTCCATCCATGCCCACCTACCTTCATTTGCCACCCAGTATATTCATCCAAATGATTAATCTATCAGTAAATTTATCACTAGTGAAAATAGAACCCTGATTCAAATTATTTCACCTCTGAATATTTGGCATTGACAACATATCAGCTTTTCTGAGGAATACTACATATCTAAATTACAAGGGAAAGGTGGAGGGACATTATTTCAACCAGACTGGGTTTACGGCTTCCTTTTACTTTTCCTGTCTATAATAATCTATTGCTAGCACATTTTTATGTATGCACACTTCTAGAATATTATAATATATAATATTACATGTAATCATATTATATATGCTAAAATATATCTATATTTCATCCATGGGTGAATGGATTCTAAAACTATGGTATGTATGTGCAGTGCAATTTTACTCAACAATAACGAAGACCAATATTATGTCATTTGCAGGAGAATGGAAGGAACTAGAGAATATTATGTTAAGCAACATTAACTAGCTTCAGAAAGTAAAGTATTGTATACTCTCATTCATATTTGGAAGCTAGAGAGAAATCGGGAAGCAAAAGGGGCTTCAGATAAATCAGGGGAGATACTAGCAGAATAGCAAAAGGGGGTTTGGGGAAGGAAGAGAGGAGGTGAAAGGGGAGAGTTGATGAAGGAAACAGTTCAATTAGTGCTGTTCCTATATGAAGTTATCAAAACCAATTTTACTATTATGTAGGGGGAGGAGGAGTGAGAGGGGTGGGACCCAGAGTGAAAAACACCAAGTATTGTGTACATGTATATTTCCATCACAGAGTCTCATTATAATAAATAATTACAATGCGCCAATAAAAATATATTGGATGATGCTCTGAATGTATGGACCATCTCGTTGGATATTATTTTTCATTTTTTAGGAGATTTCTTCTTTGGACACTGATCCAGCATACTATTGATCGTGAAGAATATTAGTTTTTCAAATGAATCAAGATTCCTTTGATGGTCAAGTCTCTAAAATCAGGGCTGATATTTGACTTTTTCACCACTTTATTTGCAGTAACAAAAACAATGCCCAGTAGGTATGTTCATGCATATTTATTGAATAACTTAATGAATAATTGCCTGTAAAAGGACACTTTGCCTAAACTTTTCTGAAAGTTGCTAATTCATGTTAACATCTTCAAACACTCGTGTTTTTCTGCAGCGTTCAAGTTGAGTTACTGCATTAATGTTTGTCCTCTTTCACTTGGTATTTATGAATACTCCATATTTCATACTTTTTTGAAGGTATATAGGATAAAATAGGTTTACATAGTCTGGTTTTTTAGTTTATGTGCCTCGTGTTAACCCTTTCCCACTTTTAAAATTTTACTTTGTGGTCAATTTTCATTAATATTTTATAAAATGAAACACACATTTTTATTCCTGTTGAATTGTTATTTAGAAATATTTCATATGCCATTGTTAGAACTATTTCTTATATCTCAACTAAGTTTTAATTCTACTGTGTGAGGAGGTAGGCATGCTAGTAGGGACTGAACCCAGTGGTATTCTACCTTTGAGCTCGACCCCCAGCCCTTTCAACTTTTTTGTTTTTAAAGAGAATCTCTCTAGGTTGCTTAGAGTCTTTCTCTAAGCTGCTAAGGCTGGCCTGGAACCTGCAATCCTCCTGTCTCAGCCTCTTCCAAGTACTGGGATTACAGGTGTGTGACATCATCCCTGGCCTAATTCTGTTTAGTTTTTGTTTTTTTTAATTGGCACATTGTAATCATACATCATGATGAAGTTCAGAGTGATAGAATCATACAAGCCCACAGCACTAAGTTAAACTTTCTCCTACTCCCACCCCACTCCCTCACCCTTACAGTGCGCATTATAATTGGTATTGATAAACTTGCGTATGTGCATCATGCCCATTGAAGTGTTTCCAAGTCTTCTTCATCCCTCCTGTCTCCCTCCTTTAGGTCCCCTCCATCACTCCACTATGGTTCCCTCTAACTTTGTCTGGAGTTCATCCAATATCCCAATTTCTCCCTAGCATCCACATATAAGGGAAAACATTCTACTTCTCACTTTTTAAGACAAAAGATATCATTATAAAACAATCTCCATATAATACTATTAAAGTATATCATTATGAAACAATCTCTATAAGTGATTTCATTATAATAGAACTTCAAAACATAAGGATTCTTATATTTTAAAGTAGATGTTATATATCCACATTCCTCCAAAAAATGAATCTACAGCATGAAGCTTTGAAGACATTTTAGCTTCACTCAGTGTCAAAGACAAGAAAAGAACAAACTTGGAAAAGACAGCAATAATACAAAAAACTTTACATGAAATAACAGGAAGATTTCAGAGATGAAAAAATTTTAAATTTCATGTTTCAAAAATATTCGAGTTAGATTTTCACTGAAATAAATATTGCCAGTAAGAATCATTTACAAGTCTAATTTATTCTCAGATTAATTTGAAAGCTAACTAGGAATTCTGGCCATATAATCATTGCTCATAAATTTTTCAAGTAGGAAGCTTCATATATTTTTCTCTCAAAACGTTGACCAAGTAATCTCAAGACAATTAATTATATTCAGTTGGACCTTTAATCTTTCTGCATGCTTCTTTTACAGGTTGAAATTTGATAAAGCTCAAATGTTAGTGTGAAAATTGAATACTAGCACCATCCTCTTGCAAGGAGAAAGAGAAGTGGATGGAGAAAAATTGAAATATCAATTAAAGATATAATGAAACATTAAACATTAATTGATAGAATTGCTAAAAGTAGTTCTTCACATGTCTGATACTTTAAAAGTGAGTAGTTGAAGATAAATTCATCTAGTACATACAGTAATTATAACATTTGAAAAACTGGATTCTCTCCAAAATTTTACCTAACCTCTGCCTTGTGCCTCTGATCACCTCCTTTTTCCTCGGCCGAATTAAAACCCTCATTCGTGTGTGAATGTCTTTACATGTGTGCATTTGTGTATGTTTTTAAATACAAAGCAAGGACCCCAGAAATAATATTTGGATTTCTTTGTGGGACATTCCCACTTCAATCATGAAACTCAAAAGTACTTAAAGCAATCACCATGGAAATGCAATATGAACCTAGATTTCATGTGTAAATTATCTAAACACCCACTCATGATGAAAAACAGGCAACAAATGAGGAATGGGATATCATTTGCTCAACAGGACGAGGGATAGTAAATATAATGTTATGACAAAAGGCTTAAAGTATTCCTTGTATTTGATGGTTTCACTTCTGTTCAACCTTAGAGGAGAATTTCTCGCCAGAGTAACTACTATTTGAAATAACAACAACCAAAAATAATCTATAATGTAGAAGAAGAAATAAAACCATTTCTAGTTACAGATGACTTAATTTCAAATACAGAAAATCTGAAAATGATGCAAACATTTTCTAAGACATAATAAATACATTTTTGAATATTTTACAATAGGCAATCTAAACACATATGCACATAAAGTAATCAAGTGGTATTTCTATACCCTAGCAGCAAAAAATGCGAAAAAGAAAGTAAAAAAAAAAAAAAAAACACGCCAATTTAAAATATTCAAGGAGGTGCAAGACTTTACATTGAAAACTAATATAACACTAAAAGAAATTAAAAATAAATGAAAAGGTATCTTGTAATGATGACTTGGAAGATTCAAATTGTTAAGATGGCTATATTTTGTAAAGCAATCCACAGATTGCAATTAAAAATGGAATATAAATGTTATTAGTAAAGACGTGGAAAAATCACAACTTTCATATATTTATGGTGAGAATGTGAGATGTTCTGCCTAAGGGGAGAGTAGTTTTGCTATTCTTCAATAAATTTAATCCGGCAATAAAATTACATATTACTTAGCTATTCCACCCTTGTTTACATATCCAAAGAATAAGAAACAATTGTTCAAAAATAAACTCAGAAGTAGATGTCATTAGAAGGGTTATTCAAATTAGCCAAAACATAGGAATAACTTAATGTTCATCAACTATGAATGGAAAAAAAATTAGGTATAACCATACAATGGAATATCAATTAGTCATGAAAATGAATGAAATACTAACACATGCTGTAGTACTGATAAACCCTGAAATTATTATGCTAAGTGAAAAAAAAATAAAGAGTCACCTTATACATCCATTTATATAAAATATTCAGAATAGTCAAATAAATAGAGACAGAAAGCAAAACAATTTAGTGGTTGCCAGGTACCGGAGGAAGAGACAAATAGAAAGTGGGTGTTTAATGAGTATAGAGTTTCCTTCTGGGACAATAAAAATGTTCTAGAACTAGGTAATTTTCATGGTTGAACAACATTGTAAATACACTAAATGCCACCAAATTGTACACTTTTAAATAACCACAGTGGTACATTTTATGTATTTTATCATATTAATAAAAAGTTGCATCAAAACCGTAAAGTATTTTACAATATAAGTAATATCTTATGAAGTGAATTAGTAGTGTATCAGCTCATTCAATAGCAATGTGTTTCTACTTTCCTATCTGAATAGATTGTTCTGTATCTGTGTTGAATATAATTAATAAATTTTATTTCTTTATCCCTAGTTTGCACCAGTATTTCTTGTATTTTGAAAAAAAAATTAACTGATAGAGGATAAATTTAGAAACACACACAGAGGATTCGAACAACATATTAAGGTCATGTTAATAAACCACATGGAGTCATTTCAGGACTCCAAAGAAATTTAAAAAAGAATTTTGACAGCAAAATTTTTAGTGATCAACTATGGTCTGAATATTTCCCTCAAGAAAAGAAGAAATCTATAGGGCATTCAATATTGCTTGTATGGTTATAGACAAATTACTTTTCCATCTTTTTAAAGGAAGCAGGGGACTTTGTTATAGTTAGATATAGAATGGCCCCTTAAAGAGCTCATACATTTATTTGTGTTTGGAACTGATGTGATGGAGTCATGAAGGTTATTATCCCAACCTTCATGGTGGACTAGGCTTGTAGGGCGTGGCTGGAGAGGACAGACCCCTGGGGATACCACCTTGGGGATTATATTTGGTTCCTCCTCCAAATAGAGTTGGGGATTATACTTGCTTCTAGTTTCTTTGATATGAGAAGCACAGCCCCATTTTCTCTCCCTCACTCCGTTTTCTGATGCCATGTCCTGAGATCAGTGGTCCCGGCCTTACATGGACTATAACCCCGTATCTTCAAGAAGAACTGTGAGCTAATAAATCTTCCTTCCTCTAAGCTATGTGGTCAGGTCTTTAGATTAGAGCTGTGAGAATGCCGATTAACGCAGACCTGGAGTTCAAATATCAATAGAATGCATCTAAAAAATTCACAGAAATTATAATTCTTATCCTTAAATGTGATTTACCTATATTCATTTTCTCGAGCATCAAAATTTTCTAGTACATAGGCTCAAAACTAATTTAATCTTTGATTTCTCCCTCTTTCAACTTTCCATATTTTTAAAATGCTGAGACTCATTGAAATTTGAAATATTTTTGTATCCAGGCAACCTAAAGAAATGAGACAATCAAAGCAGTTTCCTTGAAGCTAATTCCACAGGCAATACCTTTTGGCAACAACAAACATTATATTAAACATGGTCAAGTTTTCTTTGTGTATCACTTCAATTCTTTCCTTAAAAACGAAAATCTTAGGAAGTATGATTGACAGAAATGTGTCTATATTGAATGTTTACAATTTGATGAGGTTAGAGATCAGTATTCCTCTATAATACCATAACCATAATCTATGTCAGAAACCTACATTTCCCCTGGAAAATTTGCCAAATCTTTGCCAATTTTTAAGTAAAAGTAATGCTCGTCTTGTAAAATAATTTCACGGTTTTTTTTTTCTCCCCAGTTTTCATGCAAAACTGAAACAACTGAAATAACTATAGTCAATCTGTGAGTGATTTGATATATATATATATATTATACAAATTTCTTTGGATTTTTAAAAATTTTAATTGGAGAAATGCAATAAATGAGAGATTCCTCAGATGTTCACTGATACAAAGTTAATTCAAATTAGGTTTGAGAAATATAATTTTAGTTCACTTATATGGCTGAGACCAAGCCAGGGAGACTTAAAGCTGTCATGAGCACAAGCCTATTTCCTTATTATTTTCCTTGGGGCTGCTGTCATTAAATATTCTATCCTCCCAGTGATTAAAGGCAAAATTGAGCTTGCGTAATTTTATGATTAAAAAATCGTAGAACAAAGAGCATGACTGTTTCTGCATAACTCCCATGAGCTTCTTGGAGTTGATTGTAATTGGTCTAGCATTGATCTTGTGACCATATCTTAAGTATTGAAATAAAATGGAATTGGCTAGGGATATAGTTAGCCCATGTTATTTTAGTTTTAGCTATTCTTATGCCTAGACAAGGGTAAGGTTAGACTCGCCTAAATTACATAGACTAAGAAGGTAAAGGTGTTATTCTCCAAGCACAGAAATTAACATTACCAGAATAAGAGTCCAAGAATACAAAGCAACAGATGTGTGCCTCACAAATATTTTAATCTTATAAAGATATAGTTTTCAAGTATTACCTAAAATGGCAGTCAAAAACAATTATAGGTACATAATTGAAAGAAAGGGACAATGATGCTTACAATATTTATTACTTCTGTTCCTTATATAAGGTATGGGTGGGGGTATTTTACTTTCCAAACCACCAGGACACTCCCCAACAGTCATATGTAATTAAGGAAATGTGCATCAGTCCTTGGTGAGCTGCAGTAGCAGTTTTAATGACAATGTTCCCTTTTGAGGATAATGATTATGATGCACATTAGCTACCAGCTCTGCTGGAACACAGCTTGACCCAGTGGTTACAGAGTGACCCTGACCTCTGTCAGCTGTCATCTATGTGTGACTGCCTGTAAGTCAGAGTTCACAAGCAAAAGTGTTGGTAAGCAGTCCACACCATTCTAGAGAGATATAGGTGACCACCAAAGTCAAAGGAATATGATCCCGTATTAGCAATTTCAAAAATAATGTGTAAGCAGGAATATATAAAATACATTAGAGATTCAAAGCCAGATCAACAAACTAACATGTGTTGATAATAAACTATGTGCTAAGAATGGGATATATAATTCTGTATTATTCCTTTTATCATTTTCAGAAGAAACAGGCTTCTGTTTGGGTGAAAAAATATATATGTACATAATTTATATATTATATTATATATATTACATATATATGTATTTTTTTTAACTGAGATTGAACCCAGGGGAATTCTACCTCTGAGTTACCTCTCCAGCCATCTAACTTGGTGAAAAAAAAAATCAACCTCTTGCATGGAATAAAATATTTGAAAACCATATATCAGGTAAGATTAATTTCCAAAACATTAAAAATACTAAAATTTAATAACAAAATAAATAAGTAAATAACCAGATTTTTTTAATGAGCAAAGAACTTGAAAAGATATTTATTCAAAAAGGACATACAAACAGCCACCATGTATATAGAAAGTTGCTCCGTACTACTAATCTTCAGGAAAATGCAAATCAAAATCAGAATTAGGCAGCACCTCATATCTGTTAGAATGGCTATTATAAAAAAAAAATTAAAAGTTCGGCATGGTGACACACACCTATAACCACAGTACTCTAGAGGTTGTGTTAGGAGGATTGCAGGAGAGCCTCAGCAAATAGTGAGATTCTCATTAACCTAAGAGACCCTATTTCAAAATAAAAATAAAATAGGGTTGGAGTGTAGTCTTGGGGTAGATTGCCACTGGGTTCAATTCCTAGTAACACACACACACACACACACACACACACACACACACACACACATACACACAAATCAAGATATAGCAAATAACAATGTGGAGAAATTGAAATCCTATGCACACTGGTGAGAATGTTACATGGTCCAGCAGTTATTATGGAAAATAGTAGTGTTTCCAAAAAAAAATCAGAAACATAACTTCCATATGATCTAGCATCTCAGTATATATTCAAAATTATTAAAACCATTATCTTAAAGAGATATCTGCACTCCCATGTTCAGTGCTACAATATTCACAGTACTCAAATACGGAAACAACTGTCCTCCAACAGATGATACATTGGATACATCATGGTAGTAGCATAGAACGAAATGTACTTTATTCTTAAAAAAAACAACAACAACAAAAAAAATAAGGAAAATCTGGCAATATAGCAACTGGGCGAATCTAGGGGACATAATTCTAAGTGAAGTAATCCAGACTTAGGAAGAGAAATACAATATGATTCTGTTTATTGAAGGCATACATACAATGGTCAAATTCATAGAAATAGAGAGGAGAGTGTGGAATGGAGGATGATGGGGGCCAAGGTGGAGGGAAAATAGAGGGTTCCTGTTCAGTGAATGTAACATTTCAGTTATGCATGGTGAATAAATTCTAGAAATCTGCTGTACAACATTCTGCCTAAAACAGTTCTGTAATGTTGCACTTAAAAAGTTGTCACGAAAGAAGATCTCATATTAAATATTCTTATTATAATTTTAAAAAGATTGACAGGAGCCAAATTCTCTCTCTCTCTCTCTCTCTCTCTCTCTCTCTCTCTCTCTCTCCCTCCCTCCCTCCCTCCCTCCCTACAACATACACACACACACACACACACACACACACACACACACACACACACGATAGCCTACATTTACTCACAATCTGCCAAGGGGATATAGACATGTCATAAAACTCACAGGAAGTGGAAGAACCAGGCATGGCTGGCCTGCAGCACAAAGTATCTCTGGGTTCCGTTATCACAAGTTTGACATGATGGTACTATCAGGATTGTGTGTTTTTCCTCTAGCCACTTCCAGCTGCCTGAGTGCGTGAATAAAATAAGATTCTTGAAGGTCTAAGGTTTCTCAGCAGGTAGAGAAAGAGAAAGGGAGTTAAAAATATACATTCAATGTATATATTCATAGATAATAGATGATGATGATGAAGAAGATAGATAGATACATAAATAGATCTCATAATTTGAATTTAAGAGAATATGAGAAAAAATGCAAATGTGATAGATTTCATGAATATAAGGTACCAAAAATATGCACAGGGTGCTGGGAGTGATGGCACATGCCTGTAATCCCAGTCCTTGGGAGGCTGAGACAGGATGTTCGAAAGTTCCAGATGAGCCTTTGTCGGGGCCTAGTCCGGCGGGCTAGACCTCGCCTCTAGATGGCGCCTGGCAGAGTGCCAGAAGCAGCTGCAGGTGGAAAACATTCTGGAGCTGCCCCACACCAGAGTGCATGCACCAGCACGCCCGATTAGTGGCCGGCCCAGGTGAGAGCTGTATGAGACGCCTCGTGGCTTAGGCTCGGCACGGCTTTAAGAGCTTCCGCCTCTAGCCCAGTGAGGGCGGCTGCTGGAGAGAGTTGTTACTGGGGAAAGAGTTGTTGGGAAGTTGCTGGGCTGGGTTGTTGGGAGAAGTTCTGGGAGGAAGTGGTTGGGAAGAAGAAGCGGTTGGGAAGAGGTTGGCTGGGTTGCTGGGAAGTCCTGGGAAGAAAGATTGTGGGTTGCTAGTGGAAGACGGGTTGCTAGAGAGAGGGGTTATTGGAAGTCTGTTGGAAAAGCACTGTTTGGAAAGACGACTTCTGTGCTGTGTTTGTTACTGCTTGTGTAGTCCCTTGATCCCAGAGAGAGATATAATAAAGAGAGGTTCGAACCAGCAACATTCAGGCAGCATCTTTATTGGGGCCTCATGGCTGAGGGTTCAGCCTGGGGCGCCCAATAAGCCTTAGCAATATAGTGAGACTCTTAGCAAACTAGCAAGACCCTGTTTATTTTTGCTACTGGGAATTGAACCCCCAAGTATTCTGTCACCAAACTACACCCCTAGCCATATTTTACTTTTATTTTTTATTTATTCATTTATCTTTTGGTACCGGGGATTGAACCCAGGGACATTCTACCTCTGAGCTACATCCCCCTCCCTATTTTATTTTGTTTTTTGAAACAGGCTCTCACTACATTGCAAAGGGCCTCATTAAGTAGCTGAGGCTGGCTGCGAACCTACTATCTTCCTATCTCAGCCTCCTAAGTACTGGGATGCCGGGGTCCAGCCCTCGAGGCAGTGGGGTCGGGGGTCCCTCGATAGGTGTGGATTGAGATGAGGTCACTCACACCCAATGCAGTGTTGAAGTGCATCTGTTTTATTGTTTGTCAGTCGCAGTTTTATACTATTTTTTTTTACAATGAGGCATATAGAAAAGGAATTTTTACAGACTTATTTTTCCAAAGGTATCCTCAACCAGTTAAGGTTACAATTCTTTTACATTAGTTAAAGTCTTTACAATTTTGTTTAGCCCCTTTAAGCAGTGTTTTATCTTATCTAGGTAGTTAGTGGGTTCCAGGTGGGACCAGGTAGTAGCTATTTAGATAAACTAGCAAAGCCTGTTTCTAGACTAATGCTTGTAAAAGGTTAATGTATTGGGTTGTCTCCAGGCACTGCTTGCTTTCAGCTAAGAGATCAGTATCTTATCTGTCAGGCCACATGTTTCTAAGAAGTTTTCTTTTATAATTAATATAAAAGCAAAATCCAAAGCACCCCAGATTTCCAGAATATAATAATGTAAAGTGGGATATGCCATGCATTCCTTCTTTTGGAATCATCTGCCTTGCAGGACTCCAGCGGACCGAGCCTTGCTCAAGATCCAGCTATTAAGGAGCTGTGGCACTGGGATTACAAGCATGTGTCACCACACCCAGCTTATTTTTATTTTTGAAAAATGGACTTGCTCTGTTGATAAAAGTCCACTACTTGCTGAGGCTGTCCTCAAATCTAGGATACGCCATATTAGTTAAAATACCTTGCATTTTTAAAGTAGTTCGAATTTTACAACAAAATGAGAGCATGCTGTCTAGGCTTCCCATAGAGTGCCTCCCCTATATCAACAATCCCTACTGGAGTGGTGCACATGTTATCAACTGATGAACCAACAATCACACATTAGAATCACCAAAAGTCTTTGGTTTACCTTAGAACTCACTCTGAGTAGCCGGCCATGGTGGCACACGCTTGTAATCCCAGCATTTGGGAGGCTGAGACAGGAGGATCCGGGTTTGCGGCCAGCCTCAGCTACCTAGTGAGGCACTCCGCAACTTAGTGAGACCCGGTTTCAAAATAAAGAATAAAAAATAGGGCTGGGGGTGTAGCTCAGAGGTGGAGTGCCCCTGGGTTCAATCCCCAGTACCACAAGAAAAAAAAAAAAAAAAAAAACTCAGTCTACTCAGTCATTCTGTCAACCCCTATTGCCTGGAGAAATTCAGGACCAACCTCATTAGGTCTTTGTGCTGTGTTTCAGTGGATTCCTACATGAAACACTGGTCTCCAGGGTCAGTTCTTACTTCTCAGTCTCCAAATTGCTCTAAAAATGCAAGATATTTTAACCAATATGGAAAAAAACTGATAATTTTAACAAAAGTTATAGAAATATTTACACTCTAAGCCAGGAATTCAATATCTTAGAATCTATACTACACATCCATTTTAACATGTATGAACTTCACATGCGTGATTCACTTTCATGTGATATTAATTGAAATAGAAACAGAAAATAAGTCTCAATTTTAGAGGACTGGATATGTGTGTGTATACACACACATAGGAATTATTACAAAACATTAGAAATAAATGAATGATGAATATATAGATATATCAGTCAGTATTTAGGGATCTTCAAGATATGTTTTTTCAGTGAGAAAAGCCAGGTGCTAAACTGTGAAACTTGTTTTTTTGTGTAACAATGTGTGAAACATAATTGTCTCTTTTTGTCTATGTGTTTGCAGAAGTAAATGAGGAACTAATAAAGGTAATACCTATATGGAAATGAAAAGAATAGAGAGAGGAAGAAAAACACAACATTAAAGGGCATCCCATAGTCACAATTTTGTAGATTGTACTGAATTTACAGGCCATTGGTTTTAGGAAATGAAGCACAACAAATGTAGACATAGTCTTATACCAAGATAATTTATTTTGCCTTACTTATAAACATCGAGTATTTAAGTTTATAATGATACAAGGGAAACCCAGTTAAAAAAGTACTTGTTGCTATTTGAAAAACACTTTTATTTTGGCATTGGAGATTGAACCCAGGGATATTGTATTTCTGAGCTATATCCATCAGCCCTTTTTATTTATTAATTTATTTATTGAACAGGGTCTGGCTAAGTTACCAAAGGTCTCTCTGAGTGCTGAAGCTGGCTGTAAACCTGTGATCCTTCTGTCTCAGCTTCCTGAATACTGGGATTATAGATGTGTGCCACCATGCCTGGTTTAACTTAGCAAAGGCAATCACTGTGCTGAACACAAGAAAGAGGGAAGAGGGAGGGAAGGTAGTGGGAATTGGGGAAGGGCTAAAAGTGTGATGTGTGAATGTATGCCTCTATCATGTTGTACCTCTCCAAGATGTATGGTTGCAGTGCATCAATAAATTAATAAAAACACTTTTAAATTGAGAATTGATGGCAACAATAAAGCATATGTTTCCCTTTCAGAAAACTTTTTTTTTTTTTTTCAGTACAACCAAGCAGGGTTAGATTATGAGAGAACTTCACTTTGCAAAGATGGTCAGTTAATAAATGTTGAAAGAATGCCAGAATTAGAAGTCATCATTTCGCAATTGCTACATTTTGGAAAATATTGCCAATTAGTACTAAAGTAATTAAGAAATGATTGATGGAGCATTGGGCATGTTTGCAATGAGAAATCCATAACTATAGCATGGAGGACTCAGAATACCATCGTCTTGGGAAGCCAGGCTCAGCATATTCAGTGATGGAAATCCAGACACCATGCAATTCTTTTTTTTTTTTTTTTTTTTTTTTGCGGTACTGGGGATTGAACTCAGGGGCATTCTACCTCCGAGCTATACCCCCAGCCCTATTTTTTATTCTTTTAATTTGACAGGGTCTCCCTAAGTTGTGGAGTGCCTCACTAGGTAGCTGAGGCTGGCCGCGAACTGAGATCCTTCAGTCTCAGCCTCCTGAATGCTGGGATTACAAGCGTGCACCACCACGCCCGGCTCACCATGCAATTCTTATTGGCTTTATAAAACATCACCATCAGTCACATCGGGTTGGAGTAGAATTCTGTAGGGCAAAAGGAAATCATCTCTCCATTTCTTAATTTACACTTTATCTAATTGAGGTGATAATTGGCCAAAGGAATTGTCATTATTAAGCCAGTTATCACCAGTCTCCCAAGCACTTATTATTTTATTGAATCACAATAACTATTGTTCCATAACTGATTTCATGTAATTGGTGGAAATCACATTAAACACAGACAATGGGATGGTTGTGTTCTCGTTGAAAGAATAGATCAATTCACTGTAGAGAAAACTCCCCATTCCATAATATGAACTCAAAAAAATAAAGATTAAAAAATGCAAGGTTAAAGGTAGCTTCTTTTTATATGTACTGAAATCATAGGGAGCAAATGTGATTTCCAAAATGTATATCCTTACTTATCTTTGTCTATCCTTCTTTCTTTTCAGGGTGATGTTCAGAATTAGACATCATCAGTTTAGAATTAGTATAGGCCAATTTTCTACAAGATGTAAACTCGAACAACAAGTTAAACTCGAACAACAATAACATGCAAAATTTGCCTATAGAAATCAATTATTATTTTTCTAAATCAATGCTTTAGTGACTTATTCTAACCCATTGTTCACTCTGTACCAAAATACTTTTTTTTTTTACCTTTAAAGAACAAAAATCTTATTGACATCTAAACACTTCCTATTAAGTCACAAATGTAAGCCTAGAATGAACTTTTTAATATCATCTGGAGTGGATTTGAAGAATCATTTTATTAAAATATAATCGAAGAGGTAGTATTTGATTCTTCCAAACATAATTGCTTAAAAATGTAAATACAGCCTTTTGGGCTTGTGCAATTCGTGTTATGGGCTTGACTTATTCACACACATGGAATCAGGAAAGTGAAGAATTAATCTCTGAGGCCTGGTAACGTGCTTCCTTGACAAGTCTTATTAACTGCATCAAAGCATTTAAATTGCAGATGCTCTGCTGAGTGAATATTCACAAGGCTCTAGGCGGCCCCACACCAGAATACTGGATGCTTCTCAACAGTGTAGGGCTGTGTTTTATCTTGTGATTTATACAAGGCTGGTTCTGTTTCATACTGTGATGGCTGTAGAGAGCGGAAAAGGAGGTAGAAGAAGAAAAGGAGGAAGGAAGGGGAGGGAAGCTTATTTTGCATTTCAAGAGCTGGTCCTGTGTTAAACACTTCTACATTCTTTTCCCCACTTTTATTTGAAAAACAGATTCTTTATCTCGCTGATGTACCACTGCATTCACCTGTCTTTTCATGGCCGGTTCTACCTCTAAATGTGGAGATTTGTGGCTTCCCAGACTTTATTTTATTTCACTACTGAGATTATTTTAAATTGCTAGAATTTGAGTAAATATTTGTTCTCATTTTACTTACCTCTAACATGGATTCACTATGTGCCAGCTTTCAAAAAACTAGCACTTTTTTTTTTTCTTTAGAATAAGTGGAGCACAGGGGATTTTGTTTTGTTTTGTTTTATGATACTGAGGATTGAACCCGGGGGCATTCTACCTCTGAGCTACATACCCAGCAATTTTCTTTTCTTCTTTTTTTTTTTTTTTATTTTGAAACAGAGTTTTGCTAAGTTATAGTGCATTGCCCTCGAACCTGCAATCCTCCTGTCTCAGCCTCCCAATATGGGATCACAAGCACGTGCTATATATTGGCTGAGCACAGGAGATTTTTAGTCATGAAATTTATCTTGTCTATAGCACTATATAGGTAGATAATATAATCATATACGTGTAAAAAATCCATAGAATATATAACACAGGAAGTGAGCCCTAATACAAATCATGAACTTTAGTTGATAGCAATGTATCAGTATTGTTTCATCTATTTTAACATTTATAACACACTAATGTATGACGTTAATATCAGGGGAACTGCGGAAGGAAAGCAGATATGTGGGAACTCCTGTAGTTTCTGCTCAATTTTTCTGATTAAATTTTACACTGCTTTAAGAAATAAACTCTGCTTATTAAAACGTAAATAAAAATGAAAATAAATAAAGATAACTTTATTCAATCTGCAAAAAAAAAAGTTACTGAAGATCCAAAAGTGTTAAAGGAACTAGAAAAAATACTTTTAAATGTGTAAGAAATGTTGTATAATTAAACATGTGGGCCTAGTCACAAATAGAGCAACTTTCCAACTGGTTTTGGAAAATGAGATTTCCTATTTGATGAGCAAATAATTTTGCTAGTTGGTACTTAACTTATGATTCCACTAAGGGAATAACTGGCGATTCAGGCATTTGCCACCCTTCATATCATGTTTGTTTATATCAGTACTTACAAAGAAACCTCAGGTAAGAATAAAATTGATATTTTGAAATTTTTTTATATACAAACTATTGACATTTTTGTCAATCTTCTGTGTCTTGCGAATACTAGCATCTTTAGATTTTATTTTTTATTGATCTATTACACAAAGGCTAAGAAAAACAAAACTAAACAACAACAACAAAAAACCTAAATGTGCTTGTACTTCACATTCTCCTTCAGGCTCCAGCACCCACAAATTTTGATCACAGCTGGGAGGTGCCCTGCTGCAGGTTCTCCCTGCATTGATGGGTCTTGGGGGATCCACATCTCAGCACAGCTGGAAGCTCATGGTGACTCCCTAGTGTTCGGATGGGAGTGACAGGAAATTCTGCACAAGCCCAGCTCTCCACATTGCAGTGACATCCACTTACACTCTTCCTTACCTAGCTGCTCCCAATTGAATGCAAGAGCCTCCTTACAATAGAGAAGCTATAGCGGGGCATGGTTGCGCACGCTTGTAATCCCAGCATTCGGGAGGCTGAGACCGGAGGATCTGGGTTCGCAGCCAGCCTCAACTACCTAGTGAGGCACTCCGCAACTTAGTGAGACTCGGTTTCAAAATAAAGAATAAAAAAAATAGGGCTGGGGGTATAGCTCGGAGGTAGAATGCCCCTGAGTTCAATCCCCAGTACCGCAAAAAAACAAAAAAGAGAAAAGCTACCCTGTGGGCAATTCTGCAAGCTGATTCTTATATCACAGGGATACTTTTAATTCAAGAAACACTGATGCTAGCCGGGCGTGGTGGCGCACGCTTGTAATCCCAGCATTCGGGAGGCTGAGA
>PVLC010012115.1:0-45237 GCA_004027655.1 Graphiurus murinus | reverse complement strand
TTTTTTTTGCGGTACTGGGGATTGAACTCAGGGGCATTCTACCTCCGAGCTATACCCCCGGCCCTATTTTTTTATTCTTTATTTTGAAACCGAGTCTCACTAAGTTGCGGAGTGCCTCACTAGATAGCTGAGGCTGGCCGCGAACCCGGATCCTCTGGTCTCAGCCTCCCAAATGCTGGGATTACAAGCGTGCGCCACCACGCCCGGCTCCAAGGAGTAATTTAAAAAGAAAAGAAGCCTCTCGCTCTATATGGGCCCCAGTGTTAAACATTAGAATTATGAATTACATCACCATGTTGCTGGAATACTACTCTAGTTGCTGTGGCTTGAGTAACTTGCCAGTTCCTAATGTGTAAAACTGGTGATGACACCAACACCTTCAGAAAGACGCAGACAAGGGTAAACAGGACAGAAGGCGTGGGGGTGCTTCTTGCGTGTACGTGACACAGGGAACACTCCACTTTCCACCAAGCCAATTTACTCTGAACCTCCTGCTCCTTTCCTGCATTAACATTTGGGTTTCTTTTTTATTTGAATTTCAACATTAAAACTGACAAAGGCAGAGTTTAATTTCTGGTGTACAATCTATCAACAATGAAATCAATGTAGCCATCAACATGGTCAAGACAGAGAGGCATCTCACTGCCCCAAAAAACTCGATCATGCCACCCTCCATCATTAATCATTAATCTCATCTTTAATTAATCTCATCTTTTGAAATTTTTAGGATGTTATGTAAGGTGGTATGAAAATGGTTTTACTAAATCAGAATTATGACAATCAGTCTTTCTGGTGACATTCGGTGCATCTGTGCTCTGATGACCACGCCTGGGAGGACTGGGACTGCTACTTGTTCTGCAGGGTGCTCAATACTAACTGAAACTCTCTGTCATTGGTAAGTGACACACCAAACTTCTCAACTGCAGACGGCTTCCACTTTGCAAACGTGTCTATTACCTGCTCTAGCTGTTTCTGCACCATGCTTTGCTGCTCAGTAACATGCTTGAGTTGCTCTGCATCCTCCTCTGGGAATTCTCGCCCTGCCTTCTTGGCAGTGCGCTGTTTAGCTGAGAGGGCTTTCTTGGACTTCCTGTGTGCACCAATTTGCTCTTCAAGATACTTCTGCTGCATCTGAAGAAGCTGCTGGGTCTCCTGAAGCCATTCTTCATACTGCTTACGTTGTGAATCATCTGTAAGGAAAATAAAAAGTTCACCTGTGTTAATTTTCTAAAGGGTCCAAGATTATTAATAGTCACACAAATCCATTTTGAAAGGAATGGCAGTTTTGCCATGACCACTTAATAGAAAATTTGAAAAGAAAACTAAGTATTAGACTATTATGTAACTACAAAGTACCAGATTTGGAGAAACATTTAATTAAGAAAGACAGAATACATACTTAGGACACTAGTTAATATAACTGTTATAGATACTACAAATCCAATCTTCAAAAACCAGAAGACATTTATCTAATGAGATGCTTTTATCTATGAAACTACCAAATTATTTAACCTATAAACCAAAAAGTTATACATATATTTTATTAATTCAACTTTACTGATTTTGAAGAGACAAAGTAAGGCCTATCCCATTAACTTCTAGAGCATGGACTAGATAATCATTTCCTATGCTAATTTCCTTGGTTTATAAAGCTTTCCCTATTTCTTACTTTGAAAAAAATGTACAAAGGGAGGGAACCCCACATGTTTTAGAAAAGACAAATTTGAAGTCTGTGTTTTATAAAGGCAATCTAAATTGAAAACACTAATAAGTTTTATTAATTTTTAAACTTGTACTTCTGTAAATAGGGGGAGGGAATGGTTAACCAAGTAAAATCTCTTGTACTTCTATGACTGCCACTACAGCCCATCAAACAGTCACAGCTCTTCAATCTGTACTAATATTCCCCTCCTTACTTTCTAAGGGCACTTTACTCCATTAATGCCAAGTCCAAAAAGGGGGGCCACCTCATGTAGGGAAAAATTGTGAGTATACCTTTTTTAATTCACTACAAGACAAAGAAATGAATCAATACAATCCTAGAAGGACATCAGCTGAAATAACATTAATGATAACAGAGTATTTGTCATACATTAAGAATCCAACCAAAGCCAATGGGCGCAATAAAGCCAGAAAAAGCCAGTTGGTTACAGTAGTTTACTTGTTTTTAGTGCAAATATGTATTCAAATTATAATCATAAATAATGCAGGGGACTTTCAAAAGGTCAGACTGGGTTTGTTGCTAAACCCAGAAGTTCCAGCACATGTATGAATGTGAAATCTAGGCTAGTAAATTTGCAGGGCATTTTTGAAGAACAGGCTTTTTCACAAGGTTTCAGAAGTTCTGCTTCTGGTAGAATGAGACCTACCGCAAGGAAAGCCTTTCTGGTTTCAGGAACCAGGAGAGCAGAGGTGAGCAAAATGAAAGATAATGGTGAAAAAAGTTAGCTCAACAGTCTGAAGAGTTTAGAAAGGTTCAGTCTGGGGAGGACATTAAACACTATCCTGAACCGCCTTGGGGCCCTGAGGACAACTAGCAAGGACCCAGGGGCATCCTGCTTCCTCGGCTTTCACACCATGCTGCAACCCAACTTCTAAGCACGTTTCCTTTGTTCTTCCCATTTATTGTCCCTGTCACTTAGGCAGACTGTCATGAGAGCAAACAGTGGTTTCACTCTAGGATTGTAAAGTGCCCAATCAATAAACAAAAATAGCAGCAATAATATTGAAGAGAATAGGGAAGGTGATTTTTCTGTATTAAAGTTATCTCTAATTCTTCATGCACAGAGAAAAAAAGCAATGAAAACACATGCCTTGAAAATAGATGCCTACGGGGGAGGAGGGGCTTGGTAAGAGAGGAGGGCACTCAGCTTGAAGGTAGCGCTCCTAACTAACTCCGACTGCTCAGAATAGCACAGACACAGCCCAACAAGCAATCCCCAGAAACATGTGACTGATTAGAGTCATACTTACTGACAAAGCCTGGACCAAAATTTGGAGGATTAGGCCTAGAAATCTGATGTGTTATACTGCCATCCTAAAATAAGTAAAATTTACAAATATGTTTAATTCCATATTTCAGTTAACGGGGGGAAAAAAAACTTTAAAAGAAGAAAAAGAAATAGAAAAAAAAATATTTTTCTCAGCTATCTTTTAGGTTTTGATTTTTCTAAAAACTAAGATAAATTAATGGGTGACAACCTAATTTATAAAAGTTTATTTCTATATCTGAACTATTGTATTTTCTAAATTTCAGCTGAAAAACAATTATGTTTAAGATAATAAATTATTCATCTGAAATATAATACTAGGACAAAGCTGGAGATACACATAAAAATTTCACTTTTTATGAAGGTTACCTAGTTTCTTTTGTCATCAAATATATATATAAACACAGATTCTAGACTTACTAGATGCTATTCCATAGCACAAAGTTTTTGTTTGTTTTTTATTTTTTGGTGGTGGTGCTAGGGATTGAACACAGCAGCATTCTACCTCCAAGTTACACCCCCAGCTCTATTTTTTTTTTTTAATTTGGGATCAGGGTCTCAATAAGTTGCTGAGAGCCTCACTAAGTCAGAGGCTGGCTTTGAACCTGTGACCCTCTTGTCTCAGTCTCCAAGTACTGGCATTATAGGCATGCGTTACCACGCCCGGTCCACAAAGTTATTTATAACAAGAACTAATGTTCTACAAATAGTAAAAGAAAAAGATACTAATTATAAATATTAGTCTCATTTTCTAAATAAATGTCTTTTTTGAAAGTAAGCAAATAAGCAGCTGTTAATCTACTAATTCCCCAGCAATCATCTGATAAGTAAAATTAACTCTGAACACAATTGTCACAAATTCTATTAGACATAAGCTATATATTTATGAAGCTATATATTAGGCAATATTATAAATGACAATAAAAGCCAGAATATATTATGTGCAATCTTTATAGTAACTGCAAAGCAGTTGGTGTGACATTGGAAACGGAAGAGAAGTTAAAGAACTTGCCCAGTTTCCAGTAAATTAATGGCAAAATTGAGATTTTTTAGCTACAAAGTCTATGCTTTTCCAATGTATTAAATAGTGTCTCCCTTTTAATTAGGAAAAAGATATCATTATTAGCATAGTAAATCTAAAATCTACCTGCTAGGATAAAACAGGAAATTCCAAAAGGTAGCTCTTTTTCTAGGCATATACATTAAAAAAAAAAAAAAAAAAAAAAAACACTGAATACTGTATGAAAGGAATTCTACTTTCCTAAAGCATTGCTTAAAACTAAGAATATAGTATATTTATACTTAAGGCTGATTACGAATGGCCAATAGTCAAACAACTAAGTTATACTAAGGAATAAACAGAACATGACAACTGCTCATATTTAAGCAGAATCATTATAATCATTATTTTCTATTGTTTCCAGCAGTTTTACATGTTAAATGTAATGGGTTAACTCTAAAGTGTAAGATATAAAAAGTCTTCCTGGGGTAATAAAGAAGTAAACGTAAAACTAGAAGCCCTAGGCATTTGGTTTCAAGTGACTTTCTATCCTTAAGTGTACAGGTCCTTTTCCAAAATTATGGTTAATCTTTTAGCCTCAATTTGTCTTCTAAAAGGCAATAAAACATTTTCATTTCTGCTGCACTGACAGTACACTCAGGCAGGGTTCTAGGGCTGCGGCTCCATTCTAGAAGGGGCCTTACTATGAGAAGGGTTTGGCAGGAAGCAGGACCGTGTGCCCTCCAGAGTGACCGATTGGAGCAGTGAGCGTTACCTGAGCGATGGCCTGCGGCCCCAGACTCTGGCCTTCACTGCTCTGTGTTCCAGCCACCGGTGGGCCCATGAAGGGGAATCTGTAAAAGAAAGCACTGAGTAGCAAATGGCGAGCATTCAGAGCTGCACTTACTTCGCACAACTTCCTCCTCCAGGGCATGTCTTCCTCATTACGAGCACTCCCTGTATCGCCAGCTTCTGGGTACCCGGCAGATCTCTTCCCCACCCACTTCAGGAGGGGTGCCCCCTAGCACTCTCACGTCACTTGGGATGAAAGCAAGGTTCAGGGAGGTTAAGAGGCCCCCCAAGGACCATGAGCTATGGTGAGAGGCAGCTAACTATAGAGGCTGGCTTGTTACATGACTCACTGGACCTTAACATGAAATGAGATTAAGCCTTTGGATAAAAATAGAGTGAAGATTTAGCTTCGTTACATAAACTAAGGAATTTTTTCTTATTTCAATTTTTATTAAAAATCAATCGGTAGTTTAGCTATTTCATATTCTAAAAAAAATATATCTCATGAAGGTCCATGCCTTTTCAGACACATCTTTAATGATAGAGCAAGTAAAAAATTGGTGACTGACCATCAAATGAGTAAAACTTTTTGATGAAACTTTTCTAATTAAAGCTATAAACTAGGTGTGGTGGTGCACACTTGTAATCCTAAGTACTTGGGAGGCCAAGACAGGAGGATTGCAGGTTTGAAGCCAGCCTTGAAAACTTAGTGAGGCCCTCCACAACTTAGTGATACCCTGTTTCCAAATAAGAAATAAAATCAGGCTAGGGGCACAGCAAGGTAGAATGCTTCTGGGTTCAATCCCCAGTGCCACAAAAAATAAATAAATAAAAATAAATAAATAAATAAAAAATTAAAGCTATACACATCTCACAAAAGCATTATGGTTTATACAGAAACATTTCCTCTAGAGTTACCAAATGCTTTAATGTACCAAGATATACATACAACACGATTTCAGAATGCACTCCAAATACTGTATGGTAGCAGTTAGGTACTATTAAAATTGAGAAGATATGTTTTTCAATTCTTACTCAGAGGTGTGGTTCCTTTATCACCCTTCCTGCTGCTACAGCTGGTGTCTGGAATGATCTGAATCGAGATATTGCTCACTGTACCCATTCAGCAGATCATGCTATTCTTAGAAGGGACCGTTGCATCTACTTCCGCAAGTACTCAGGAGAAGAGTAGCCCGTCTGCATCACCATGACTAACACACAAGTGCACACCTACCTGGCAGTTAGGCTGCTGAATGTGCATCAGACGGTCACAGAGTTCTAATTGTGAGGCTCATATTTTAAACTAGGAGCTAAATCAAAGTTAGCATTTTCTATTGTGTTTCTAGGTATCAAGCTACAATATTAGTACCATGACTTTCACCAATAGGACACATATTTTCTATCCAGTGCTACATATACCAAATAGGTCAGTGCCATACATTACTTTGAAATCACAGTAGTTATTAGACTTATTGTTAAATCTGTTAAAATAGTAATTAGTATATGTACCATGAATTTAATTATATTTGAATAATTATTTCAATGATAGTTGATTTCCTCTGTTCTATTATATATGTTTGGTTTTCAGCATATAAAATGTTCTGAGAAGAATTTCAATGGCTTTACTGGAGGGCTAAAAAAAGCTTAAGATATAAAAAGGTTAAGAACTCCATGACAGAGGAACAGTGCTAATAAATGTGTCTCAGTAATGAAAATCATTAGAAACCACAATCTCTACTTTGATCTCAAAAGTGCTTCTTAACCCAGAAGTATCTCAACAGTCCAGAGTATCTCAACAGTTGAAAAGAACTATACTCTTAAGAATTCAAGTTGGGCATGGTACTGTGCACCTATAATCCCAGTACTTGAAAAGGTGAGACAGAAGGGTCACAGGTTATAGGCATGCCTCAGTAACTTAGTGAGACCTTGTTTCAAAATAAATTAGGTTGGGGGTGCATCTTGGAGGTAGAATGACCGTGGGTTTAATCTTCAGTAACACACACACACACACACACACACACACACACACACACACACACACACAATCCCTGTCCCCAAAAATAAGAATTCAAATTTTTCTTAAGTATCATGCTTATCCTAGATTTATACAGATTTTATATTCAATTCTATAATCAATCCATATTCCTTTTTACAATTTTTTTTTTTTTTTTTGGCGGTACTGGGGATTGAACTCAGGGGCATTCTACCTCCGAGCTATACCCCCAGCCCTACTTTTTATTCTTTATTTTGAAACAGGGTCTCCCTAAGTTGTGGAGTGCTTCAATAGGTAGCTGAGGCTGGCCACGAACCCAGGTCTTACGGTCTCAGCTTCCCAAATGCTGGGATTACAAGCGTGTGCCACCACGCCCGGCACATAATTTTTTTTTCAACAACATTATTAGGTAAAACTGAGGTTCTATGCTTACTATACTGACAGAAGTTCTTACGTAGTAATATCTGTAAGAATCATTCATGGTGCTTGGTAGAAATATACACATGCAGGCACTATCCCTGGATATTCTGATTCAGTGGGTATGCATCAACACAAAGGAAACCCCATTTTAAAAGAATCACCACATAATTCTAATGGTGGTCAATGATAAAAATTGAAGGCATATTGCCTTGAGAGTAGTGACCTTCCTTAGAGATCAAAATCTTTTTTTTTTTTGGCAGCACTGGAGATTGAACCCAGGGGCAATCTACCACTGAGCTACATGCCCAGTCATCTTTATTTTGAGACAGGGTCTCTCTAAGTTGCCCAGACTAGCTTTGAACGTTCTATCCTCCTGCCTCAGTCTCCTAAGTTGTTATCAAATAACTCTATAGCCTCCTTTAATACATAACTCCAATTTTTATGCTAAGCGTGAAAACTTAAAAACTCTCCAAATGCTAGTATCCCTAATCTACTTTTGATTTTATTTTCTGATTCAAAATTACCTAGAATATTTCATTAGAGCTAAATTGACTGTTGCTTTAATCACAAATTTCTTAGTAAGGACTACATACACACACTTAAGTAATTTGGATTTTCAGATTCACCAAGTCAATCTTCTATACCTTCCTGTGCTGTTTTATCATGTTGACACTATCCTAAAACTAACAAGAATTCTTTACATTTGTATAGCACTTTATGTCTGATCATATCCAACTGCTATCACAACCAATTTAAATATTTGTTTCTGGAATGCAGATTTGAGTTTCTGTCTGCTCTTTCATGGATCTAGCAATGGTGTCACACATGTCCAGATGCCAGCGAGAAGCAGAGCGCCTCCACCTACCTGCTCATCACCATGGGTGGCATGCCCAGGCTGCTCTGTGCCATCACTTTATTGATGCCTTTAAGGGCCACCATTTTGGCTTTCATGATAGGATCTGTAATTGCATCAAAATCTAAAGAAAAAGTACATTTTAAAGTTACCTATCTCATATTACTTAGCTGAAGGTACACTAAATGGTACGAACGACTCACAAACATTACATAATCTATAGACTCTTAAACCTTATTACTTAGTAATCAGTACAGGTTTCTGTACTTGATAAGGGAATTACGAGATGATAACCTTATCCTGAATTTAACTGAATCTCAGTAACCAATAATTGCAGCACACATTAATACCTTAGACCTGCAGTAATTAAAACAAGAAGTCTATCAATTCTAAGCAAGATCATAGCACTAATGTACAGCAATGCAATACCATTTTGCCCAAACTTAATGCAATGCTAATCAGAATGGTTTATTACTGTAATATCAGGAATGAGAATTTGCAGTTATTGCCAATACTAAAGAATTCCAATAAATTAGTTATCACTCTTTAAAAGAAAAATGTATCAATTTCTTCAGGATAAACCCTTAAGGGTATACAGAAGATGCTGAGAAAATAAGGGTATTGAGGGGCTGCTGAGAAATCTCTCTCTGCGTATAAATAGGGAAAAGAGCAAATTGATTAAATTAGCACTATATATAGGATAGACTATAAGAAATCATTTCTCAGACATGTGCCTTTTGATTGTTAATCCTTATACTCAGAGGCATTGAGGTATTTTGATTGCATGGCTTTTTGTTTCTATTAAAGTTAATAAACCAATGGAAATAAGTTAAAGAGGCTTGAGTGGAAAAAAAAAAAAAACAAAAACAAAAAACTGCCAAGTATCTGTTTTACACAAAAGGACAGCAAAAAGATTTTTATCATAATTTCCTTAAATTTATTTTTCTATGACTGAAAATATATAGCAACAATGGTTGGCAGGAAGAATCACAGGAGAGACTCTAGTTTCTATTAAATGATACCATAAATAATTGCAATGAATGAGGTCTGCAAATCAAAGTTTTGAATCTCTTGCTTCACCTGAAAGGAATCTAAAGCTCCTAATTGCTTTGCTTAAAGCTCCAGGAAGAACAGATAAATTCTCCGTTAGTGTTCTATTCCATGTGTAATTTCGGTACTGCCACCCTAATGCCTGCAGTAATAGAACCGGAGACATGGGGATTCCTACCAATGTTAGGGAAGAACGGTTCTGACCGCTGACGAATCATGGCTTGCATTTGTCTTTGCTGCTGCTGTTCTTGTCTCTCTTGATCCAGAAGATCCTGTAGAAGCAGAGGTTGCTCTTCTAGGAGGAGGGGCCTCTCTCTATTCTGCTGAGCTAATGTTTGAGGAATCATTAGCTGCTGGGGTCCAGAAATGCCACCGGTACTAGACTGACTTGTGAGAGGCACAGTCTGATTTGCAGGTTTTGCTGTCCCCAAATTGTGGCTAACTGCTGACTGACCTGGAACGAATCCTGGATTTACCTGCACTCCCTGAGGATAAGCATGGTTTATCCTGGAGACCACGGCCACATTAGAATTCACAGCAGTATCCAGAACAGGGCCAGGTGGTCCCATTAAGGTAGGAGGCAAATTTGATATGCGACTGGAGGGTGAAGCTGGAAGAGGTGGTGGGGAAGACCCCAAAGGCCTCATGTCAGAATTGTCAGACTTTTCACTAGCAAGTAAACTTGAGAGAACAGGAGTTGACTCAGTTATGTTACAAGAAGTCCCCCCATCTGGAGCAGGTGGTGGGGTGGATCCTTGAATGGCACTTGGGTTGGAACCAGCAGTCTCTTGATTTGTTTTCCTCTCCAGTGGGTCTGGACCAGCAGGTGGCAAAGACGCCTTTTCCCCCTCATCTGTGTCTGTGTGAGCAGAAGCCTGCGGGCAGGGAGGGTCAACATCATCCTTACTCTCATCATTTTTCTCAATTTCACATTTGGTTTCCTCTTTAGAGTTTGGAGACAGGGCTTCTGTTTTTATCTCATTGGTAACAGTGGATTTTTTCTGTGGCAAATGGCTATCAGAAAGAACCTCAGTTTTGTCATCTTGCGCCCTTTCTTTTGGTTCAGTAGATACACACTGATTATCTAACTTATCATCAATTGGAACACTGAGGTCAAGTTCCTCATTAAACATGCTTTTCTTATCTCCAAGGTCAAGTTCTGGATCTGTGTATGCAATGATATCAAATTCTCCTGACCTTAAGAGGTCATCCAGGTTGGGATCATTAGTTTCCAAATTATCTAAAGTATCCAATTCATCTCCCTTGCCATCCTCTGTGTCTAAATTTAAATTTTCAAGATCTTCATCATCCAAGTCTTTGACTTCAACTCCGTCAAGATCTTTAACATCCAATTCTTTCACAGCAGGGTCATCAGAATCAAGTTTGTCTTCCAGACCATCAGAAGACTGGCTGGTTATCTGTAAATTTTCAGCTGCTGTTTCAGCTGGCCCAGATGCTGACAAAGGAGCCTCGGAAAAGCCAGCACCTAAGGAATGACTCACAGGCCTCAGGACCCCAGGGGATGAATGGGCAGGAGCGCCTTGTTCTTGCTGAGATGGTGGCACTGGTTCCAATTCTGGATGCACAGGGAGCTGATGAGGTAGACCCTGGGGAGGTCGTCTCATAGGGTCTGTGTGTCTAGGGCCTGGAAAGTCTGGCCGGGGAATAAAGTTCCCATGTCTTGGATGAGAAGGCGCCTCTAGAACACTGCTGGAGGCAGGGAAGGGCAGCCGGGGCCTTCCATCGGGGGCTCTATGCCTCAGTTCAATAAATGCTTGGCCCAGTATGTTATGCTGCTGAACTGGCAGGCTCTGAGGTGGAAAGTGCTGATGAAACCCAACTGGATTATTCATTGGTGAGTTATTTAAAGGCCTCGGCATTTCTACAGATATTGATCTTCTTAAGTGTGGAGGAATTCCAGATCCTTGTATTTGCTGAGGCACAAGGAATCGGTCCTGACTTGATATAGTACCATGACTACCTCCTGGAAATCCAAATCTAAAAATAAAAAAGCAAATAGTTAAGGATTCTGATGAATTTAGAATTAGGTTAAGAAAAGGAAACAAAGTTTTAGATTAAACTCTAGAAAAAAAAAATACTGCTGCCAAATAGAATGACTCAAAAATGTAACTATCACTATGAAAAAGTACTTAAAAGAATCCATATGCAGTACCTTTTTGCTAAATGCCCAAAAAGTGAACACCTTATCTGGGCTCTAAAGGATTATGCTATTTAACAGATAACATGAGCCAAGGAACAATGGCAGAGCAGATGGAACCAACTGGTTAGAAATGAGAACAAAACTACTGGAGCTTTTGAGTGTAAGTCCATTTTTTCTACATTTAGGGAGACTCTAGGGAAATGGCCAATTTGGGGGATGCTTGACTGAGACTGGACCAGAAAGACTGATAGATGTTAGTCCATAAGACTATAAAGGCACTGGAGAAACTCACTCAAACCACTTGCTCAAAAGCAATGAGCAGGACAGAAGGTCATATATATATATATATATATATATATATATATATGTATATGTATATGTATATGTATATATATGTATGTATATGTACATATATACATATACACATATATAAAAAAAGGCACGTATCATCCATGAACACATTATAGGACTATTTTTATTACTTATATTGTACCTAATTCAAGAAAGAATTACAGGCAACATACAAAGAAATATAAAACAGTAACAGGCATAAATTATAACTAGAGTAGGAAAAAAGGGAAAAATAGGAGTACAAATATAACTGAGATACAGGTATAGTGTTAAGTTACATATCTTTTAAAAGGCATATCTTAAAGAACTCTCTCCTCATTATGAGCATAAGTTTGGTTTTAACCTTTCTACTAACAACTTCAAAAGAAGAAATCTGAGCTAGATGTGGTGGTGCACGCCATTAATTCCAGTACTTGGGAGGCTGAGACAGGAGGACTACAGGTTCAAAGACAGTCTCAGCAAGTAATAAGACTCTCAAAATAGGGCTGGGGGTGTAGCTTGGAGGTAGAATGCCCTTGGGCTCAATCCCAGTGCCACCAAAAAAAAAAAAGGAAACTTGGTCATGATTCATCTCTGCTAACCTGACCTCATCATGGAGAGGGGTAAGATTTCTTTTAGGGAAACATCCTTCCAAGTTGGATCTCGCCACAAATATTTGGTAATTTAAATGAAAAAAGTAGAAATTTAGGGAGAGTCTTCTCACTCACATCACAGCACAAGAGGCTTTGCCTGTGTATGTGGCTACATTTTGGCTGCAAGTAATATAGGCAATAATAACAAAGGGAGTGTTTTTAGAATCTCCAGAGTTGTTTTTTTTTTTTGTGCGTGTGGTGTGTGGTACTGGGGATTTAACCCAGGGACATTCTACTTCTGAGCTATACCCTCAGCCTCTTTTGAAAATTTCTTGTTTTGAAACAGGGTCTTGCTAGGTTACTGATATTTCGTTAAGTTGCTGAGGCTCATCTTGAACCTGTGATCCTTCTGACTCAACCTCCCAAGTGCTAGGATAACAGGTGTGCACCATCACATCCAGCCTTCAGAGTCTTTGAAGGGGGAAATGATCCATGACCTCTCTCACTAGTGGAAAGTAACATTCACTGTATATCTCAGAATGGAGAAAGACACAGAAAGCAGTAACTTCTTGATTAATGCTAACTCCATTTGTTTGGTTACTTTTTCTAAATGTAATTTAACTCTGGCAGGAAAATAAAAGCATTACCTGAATCCATGAGGTCTCATCCCCATACCAGGAACATCAGGAGGATAGGGTGCACGCTGATCTTTGGGGAAAACAGCGTATCTAGGACCTAGAGGAGGGACCACAGGTGACCGAATGTTCCCAGGATAGGGAGGTGGAGGCCGAGTGAAAGCCTGGCTGATGTTCTCTGGCTGCCAGTGCGGAGGGGGGACCGGGTGAGGCACTGCTGGTGCATCATGAGGCCCCTTCTCCTGTCGGCTCGCCATCTTCTTCTGCTGCTGCTGGTGGAGAATGATTTCACGTAGCTTCTGCCGCTAAATGGGAAGAAACAAAACTACTGGGATTTCTGATAGCTGATGTTTTTTAAAATCCTAATGCTTATACTATGTGAAGAAAATACTACCAAATGTTTCAAAGTTTGATGAAACATGCATTACATTTAACTAGTTGATAAATTATAAAAGTAAACTGGTGATGTGGCTCCTTTTCTTTGCCATACAAAAGTTTTCATATTTAAGGAGTCACTAACAAATTCATGAATACTGAAATTCCAGACTTAATCCAATTTAAGTTGGGTTAATTCTACTTTCTTTCTTTGTATTTGACAAAGTCTACAAAACAAAAAGAAAATTTAATACTTGGGTAGAAATTACTATTTAATTAGATGACTAACTTCCACAAATAATACATGCAAGACATCTGAAAGCATGCGCTGCATCTACCTGTCTCAGTTTCTCTGTATCTGCTTGAGACATATTCACAGTGTTCTGTGTGTCAGTTCCTCCAGAAGTCGGCACAGGTCCAGGAACCTGGGGGACGCTGGAGAACTGCTGGGCTTGGGAACTCATGGGAGAGTGTGCGGACGTGCTGAAGCTCCCCTCTGATCCAGGCCTTGGCTGGTCAGCAACATCGTGAGCAACTTGACTGGTTCCAAAAGAGTCAGACTGAGATCTTGGAGTCATTGGAGGTTGATCATAGGGATCTCGAGCAGCAGATGGGGAAACTCGGCTGAATGTATCTGAAAGGCCAGGTCCAGGTGGGCGAGGTGTTTGGGAACATGGATCAGGTGGCCGTACCAAAGGGCCAGGCAAAGCTGGCGCTCGGTGTTGTGCTGCTTGCAGGTAAGGATCCTGATTTGGCATGAGGGCAAGTCTTGCACCTGAGGACCTAGCGAAACCCTCTGAAGTCCTTGGCCTTGGTGTTGCTGGTGGATGAGAGTAGGGAACAGAAATTCCAGGTCTTGGTGTTCCAGGAGGATGAGCGTATGGGTCAGAGTGCCTCTGGCTGGTTGAGGGTGTAACAAACATGTCTGTCTGTGTAGAAGGCCTGGGGGTTGGTGGCTGCTGACTGTACGGGTCAACAGTGGTAGGTCGGGGAGTTCCAGGAGGTTGAGAATAAGGGTCTGCACTGGACCGAGCTGTTCCTGAGGGTTGGGAATAAGAATCTACAACAGGCCGTGGAGTTCCTGGGGGTTGGGAATATGGATCCTGAGATGCTGACCTTGACATGGTTCCAGGCTGAGAAAAAGCCCTTGAAGAATGGGCAAAGGATTCATTCATTGCTGGATGTGGAGTTAGGGGAGGCTGGCTATAGGGATCATTTGACTGACTATGAGAAAAACTATCTACGGGTCTTGGTGTCAAGACGGGCCTTTCGTAAGGGTCAACAGACAACTGCCGCGACGCCTGTGATACCGATCCGTAAGGATCCTGAGAGGATGGAGCAGGGTGCAGTGGAGTCTTAAAAGGTCCAGGACTGCTATCAACTGGAGCAGGTGTCAACAGAGGTCGTGCATATGGGTCAGGTACCCGTTGTCTTTGAAATGCATCTGCCCTAGGGGATGGTTTAGTGAAAGGGTCACTGGTTCCACCTGCCAGAGGACCTTTTGCGGGTTGTTCTGAAACTACAGGAGACCGGGGAAGGTTCAAAGGTTTGGGAAACTGGTCTGACATTATAGGCCTGGGTGTGTCTGGAGGTTTTGCATAGGGGTCACTACTTACTGAAGAGGAAGAGCATAAGTCTCTGGCTGGGGATGGCCTACTGGCTGCAGTCTCACTCATCTGAAGGGGCCTAGGTACTGATGATAAAGGCACACAGTTTTCCACTGGTGGAATGGAATTTCTTCTGGGAAAACTATGGCTCCCAGGAGGTGGTCTTGGGGTACCAACCATTTTTGCATAAGGATCCATTGGAGATGGTGGTCGAGAGTTAGAAGACCCAGGTGAAAACATTTGCGGAGAAGGTGGCTGAGAAGTCTGAGATTGCGAGAGACTCTCCTGAACAGGTACACGGGATGGTGTTGGAGGAGGGGGTGGAGCTTGTGGCTTGACAAATACGTCATCTGAGGATGTGGAAGCAGGGGTACTGGGGAGCTGTTTTGAGAACAGGTCTTTATGGAATGTCTGTGCAGGAGACGCATTTCCATTGCCGGGCTGAGGTGTCAAGGGACTCTGTACTCCGCTACTTGGAGTATCTGAACCAGATGGCACCAGATGGTGCTGGGCACCAAGCTGCTGCTGCTGCTGCTGCTGCTGCTGCTGCTGCTGCTGCTGCTGCTCATTCTTCACTTGCTCCAGTTTCTGTGTGGCTTCAATCTTAGCTTGTTGCTTACTTTTCTGACGCATTTGCTGTTAAAATGGGGGGGAAGAAGGGGGAGCAATCATATGGTTAAGGAAGGAAACAACTACCGTGGGGGGAAAGGAACAGAAAATTAATTTGATGATGTCAGTAGCTACCAGATTGCTTCCACAGTAAATTACGAATTCCCAAAGAAGAAAGCTCATTATTCATCATAGTATGTATGCTCCATTTTTGCCTTCAGCAGTATACTGTTTCTAATATTTTAATACACTCTTTAAACCAATTTAAATATAGGGAAATAAGTCTATTTAATAACTTTTTTTTTTTAGTACTGAGGATTGAATCCAGAGACATTCTACCTCTGAGCTACACCCCCAGCCCTATTTTTTATCCTCTATTTTGAAACAGAGGTCTCAATAAGCTGCAGAAAGCCTCACTAAGTAGCTGAGGCTGGCCATGGACCTGCAATCCTCCTGTCTCTGCTTCCCAAGTACTAGGATTACAAGCGTGCACAACCAGCCACTAGGCCTGACCAAAAAATTATATTTTCATGTTGTATTAAGAACTACATTCTGAAATACTGGCATAAGTAGCTCTCTTCTCAGCAGGCAAAGACCCAAATCCCATCCATACCTGTCTAAATTTCCACTCCTGCTCGTGCTCAGACTCCCTTTGTTTCAATGGATCTTTAAAAAGATCCGACTCGATGCGCGAGCTGGGATCGATGCTGTCCTGCTGCTGCTGCCTCTTCATGGAGTCGTTGGACATTTGGACTTTATTAATGCGCAGCGCAGCTCTGTTGTCTCGGGCTTTTTGCTTTGACAATAAAGAGAAAAAAATTATTTCCCAGTATAGGTTAATATATTTTAAGGAATAAAAATAAAACTATGGTGAACTTATAATGTCAAAGGAAGAAAAAGTCAAGCTAAGTAGTTGAAATATTATCTTTAGAAACTCACAGCCTCTCCAAAGGATTCAGACACTAACCTACCTTCTCTCTTTACAGCACATGTCCTATCGGTTAAGGAGGTTTCTACCTGAGTCTGAATAGCTTAGAAGAACCCAGTGTAATCTAGTATTTTTTATTCTAATTTTTTTTTTCTCTTTTTTGCTTGGTACTGAGGATTGAACCCAGGGGCATTCTATCTTTGAGCTATATCCAAAGTCCCCTCCTCCCCACCCATTTTTTTTTTGCAACAGGATCTTGCTAAGTTGCTGAGGCTGGCTTTGAACCTGTGATCCTCCTGTCTTAGATTCCCAAGTAATGGGATTATAGGCATATGCCACATGTCTGGCTTATCTTAATAGTTCTCTTTTAACACATTCTTCGAAAATGGAAGAATTAACATGTTCATCAGTTTAGAGAAAAGAAAAATACAAAAATCAATCTTCAAAAAATCTGGGCATAGCCGGGCGTGGTGGCGCATGCTTGTAATCCCAGCATTTGGGAGACTGAGACCAGAGGATCTGGGTTCGTGGCCAGCCTCAGCTACCTAGTGAGGCACTCTGCAACTTAGTGAGACTCGGTTTCAAAATAAAGAATAAAAAATAGGGCTGGGGGTGTAGCTCGGAGGTAGAATGCCTCTGAGTTCAATCCCCAGTTCCGCGAACAAAAAAAAAAAAAAAAAAAAAAAATCTGGGCATGTGAAACTTATCATTAGAGACTATCACTGAGAAACATTAAAAATATCCTGTCATTACCTTACTAAATTCAAGGTTAAACAAAACAGCATATCGAGATCCAGTCCCCCCACCCCATGCTCTATCCAAAGTAAACATAAGAAGCTAGCTGTGGTGGGGCATGCTTGTAATCCCAGTACTTGGGAGGTTGAGACCTGAGGATCTGGGATCGCAGTCTACCTCAGCTACTTAGAGAGGCTCTCCACAACTTACTGAGACCCTGTTTCAAAAATAAAGAATAAAAAATAGGACTGAGGATATAGCTTGGAGGTAGAATGCCCCTGGGTTCAATCCCCAGTACCATAGTAAACATAAGAACTAAAAATATGTTCACTGGAGATGAAGTGGAAAAAAACTATTTTTAAAAAAGTAGTAATAAGCCGGGTGTGCTGGCGCACGCTTGTAATCACAGTACTTGGGAGGCTGAGACAGGAGGATCAGGGCTCAAGGCCGGCCTCAGCTACTTAGTGAGGCTCTCTGCAACTTGGTGAGACCCTGTTTTACATAAAAACTACAAAATAGGACTGGAGGTGTAGCTCAGAGGTAGAATGCCCCTGGGTTCAATCCCCAGTACTGCAAAAAAAAAAAAAAAAAAAAAAAGTAGTAATATAGATTTATTTTGATTTAAAATGAAGGCAAGGATTTGATTCCAGCAGACAATCTTAATTTGGCTCTTTGGGAGAAACTAATTCACCATCTGAACAGTGAATTTTATAAATTTCCCCTAATAATTTCTGGCTAAGACTATGATTCAAAAGTTCCTTAAACAGTACTTGGGAGGCTGAGACCAGAGGATTCAGGATCGCAGCCAGCCACAGCTACTTAGTGAGGCCCTCCACAACTTAGTAAGACCCTGTTTCAAAATAAAGAATAAAAAATAGGGCTGGGGGTGTAGCTCGAAGGTAGAATACCCCAGGGTTCAATCCCCAGTACCTGAAAAAAAAAAAAATTCCTTAAAGATGTCTAGATATGCTGGGTGTGGTGGTACATGCTTGTAAAATTCCACTTCTTTAGGTTGATACAGGAGGGTCACAGGTTCAAGGCCAGCCTCAGCAAGTTAGCAAGATCCTGTTTCCAAATAAAAGATAAAAAGCCAGGCATGGTGGTGCACGCTTGTAATCCCATCACTTGGGAGGCTGAGACAGGAGGATCGCAGGTTCAAAGCCAGCCTCAGCAACTTAGTGAGACTCTCAGCAAGTCAGCGAGATCCTGTTTCCAAATAAAAAAATAATTAAAAATAGATGTAGGGGTGTAGCCTGGAGGTAGAAGGCCCCTGAGTAACATCTCCAGTACTACAAAGGAAATTAAAAAAAATAAAAAAATAAAAAGAGAGAGAGAAAAAATAAAGACCTGGGGGTATACCTTGGAGGTAGAATGTCCTGGGTTCAATCCCTAGTACCCTTCCAAAAAACAACAAAAAACAAAAAACTAGAGGTATTTCTATCAAGGTGCATAGTATTGAATAAACTTAATAACAACCAAAAAATAAATATATAAAGAGCTTATTGCATTAGAAACGGAGGTACACTGACCTACTCTCTAACTTTAATAATCTTTGCTGAAGAGATAAAACTATTCTTAAAGTGAAATAATCTAAACACATCCCTAAAATAGTAATTTTCCATCCTGGTCTGTTAAAGAGCTGCCTGCTAATTTACAAGTATTGAGCATTTTCTGCAATGGAATATCTTTTTATTAACTTAACACAATGAAAATAAAGTTTCAATATTGTGTTTAAAAACAATACATAGTTGCTTAAAATACCACATATGGCGCTCTTTCCTGGGAGCTTGCTTTTCTCCACAACTTAGCAATTTGCTTCACTCGAGTAGTCCAGTCTGCAACAAAAGAACAAAGTACATGTGCTTTCAGAGGCATGTGACTAATGTGTTACAATAAGAGGCACTGGTATCACCCTGATACAGTTCAGGCTGCACACCCCAAGTGCTCCAGCATCCAAAACCCATGACTAGTCAGAGTCCCCACACCTTGCCTCACATGACAGATCACAGGAAGACGCAGGCACTCAAAATGTTGTATATAACCACCTTCAGGTTATGTGTATAAGGTGTAGATGAAACATAAGAGAACTTTATATTTAGACGTGAGTCCCACCCCAAAGATATCCCCCGGACACTTTATGTATATGCAAATATTCCAAAGACCAAAATACTAGTGTTTCAGATAAGGGATAAGTTCTTTAGTATCAAATTCCTGGCACACAAATATTTTCTGAACGAGGTGTTGTCTTACTAATAATCTGCCTCATAGAATTAGGAAGTTTTTAAATTCAAGGGGCTAAGTAGCCAAAATAAACTTAGCCAAGTATAAGAAGCTCCCTGAACTATATATATGACCAGAATCAAAGTAAAAGTTTTCTAAATGATCTCCACTAATAGAAGTGTATCATTTTGACACAAAGGGAGTAATCATAGTAACTAAGCATTCTGCCAGTACTTGTGTACAACAAAACATGGTAAAGTAATGATTTTACAGCTCTTTGTATAAGCCAGGCGTGGTGGCACAGTTTGTAATCCCAGTACTTGGGAGGCTGAAACCCGAGGATCAGGGTTTGCAGCCAGCCTCCACTACTTAGTGAGCCCTCCACAACTTAGACCTTGTTTCAAAATAAAGAATAATAAATAAATAAATAAAATAAAAAAATAGGAATGGGGGTGTAGTTCGGAGGTAGAATGACCCTGGGTTCAATCCTTAGTACCGAAAAAAAAAAAGCTATTTGTATAAAATTTAGTGTTGCAATGGGATTATAAAATCAAGTTCAGGTGGGACCAACAGTTAATAAACACAGAAATGGTTTTCTCCATATGAAGGGGCTGGATATAGCTATATAGCTCAGTGTACAGTGCCAGCCTGGTATGCACAAGATGCTAGGTTCTAGCCCCAGCACTGGGGGTGAAAGGGGGTAGAGGTTAATTTATTCCCTATGAAGTTTCAAAAACAAACAATGAAAATGAAAATCGACTGACATACCTACAACCTTAACATAGTATTTCACCAGGTTCTTGAATCACAAAGTAAAATTTTCCAAAAAGTTACTTAAAACAAAGAAACAAAAAACCCATAGCTCTGCTGTAAGGACAATTCATGCTTATACAAATTGATTTAATATAACCATATATGTTCATCTATAAGCAACAAATAAATGTGGTATCGCATGCCTGTAATCCTAGTATTTAGGAGGCTGAGACAGGGGGATCGCAAGTTTGCATCCAGTCTCAGCTACTTAGTAAGGTCTCCACAACATAGTGAGACCCTATTTCAAAATAAAGAATAAAAAATAGGGCTGGGGATGTAGCTTGCAGGTAGAATGCCCCTGGATTCAATCCCCAGTGACACGACACCACACACACACACACACACACACACACACACACACACACACACACACAATGTATTTGATATTGCTCTAACAACCATCCTGCATTAAACCACTGATTTCCACTGTTAGATAAGAAAGCATCCAATTTATTTCCAAACATAATGAATAATGCTCCACAGGGAGACCAAACCAAAAGGCATCCAAAAAATGGGCCATCCATATAAAAAGGTACTTCTAGGCATACGTACGGTAGCTTCAAAGACCTTATGTGTCGAAAATGGCTGAGAAGCTACAGTAAGACAAAACTTTAATACACTTTTTAATACTGGTTTGTCTGACAATATGAACTCAAAATAAAAAAAATAGCACTGCTTGCAAATATCTAACAACTGACAGTACTATTATATTCTCTGCTTTTTCACACAGTTGGTAGGGAGAGCTGAATGTTAGGGAAGGTAAGGAGGGAAGAGGGGAAGATAACAGATACTGAGTGAGTTCCAATTCAAAACTACTCAGAACAGACTGGGAGCTTAACTTTTTGTGTGTGTGGTGCTAGGGATTGAAGCCACAGGCATTCTACCTCTGACCTGTACCCTCAGCCCTTTTTATTTTTTGTTTTGAAACAAGGTCTCACTAGGTTGCTGAGAGTTTCAGTAAGTTGCTGAGGCTGGCCTCAAACTTACGATCCTCCTGTCTCAGCCCTCTAAGTACTGAGACTACAGGCTTACATACCCATGCCCAGTTTGAACCTAACTTAATAGAACTGACAAATGACAGTTTCTGTTCTGGGAATTTTTGTTGTTTGTCAATTGTATAATGGACTTTTCTGCATACGGAAAAGCACTGCTAGGAGCTGGAAGACTGATAATTTCATTAACTGGAACAGAGTTTTGGGGATTATACAAATGAGAGCAGTGTCTAGGACTAAAGAAATATAAAATGCTTTTAGATATCTAAGAATCTAAGTGGATAGTTATACTGATGAAAATTAGTGAAGATACAAGGACTTTCCATGTGCAGTCTTAAAAAAAAAGTCATTACACCTGAGAGAATGTTGGTAAAATAAAGATAATACATCCATAACTTACCAGGAAATTCTTCCTTTAAGTTGGGGAAATTAATATTTGTGTAGAGAACTGGTGCTACTGTAGCCATCTCACCCAAAGCTTCCTCTTTTTCCCACTTCAGTGTGCTCCTCTGGGCATTTGACATGGTGTCATTTTCTCCTTCCACCGTGGGAGCTGATGGCGTCCAAGAGTTGTTAGGGTCACTTGCTATTGGATTAAAGGCTGGGTTTTTATCCCTGGCAAAAAATAAACACCTTCACTTCATAAACAAAAATAATTTTCTAATACTATGCTCAAGTATCACTTTCAATTAAGATTTTCACACAACAGTTAAAAGTAACATATTAGATGGTTAGAAATAATCAAAATAAATGTGACATATACCAGTATCATACACAGTAATTTAAAAGATTAAAATAAAACAAAAATTAGTATAATTTAAGCTCCCATAGCAAATGAGGCTTTTAAATACCTGACATCAGTATATGAGGACTGTGTGATAGCAGAGAATGCTCCTAATCCACTTCCGGGAGGCAGAGAACTATGCGGGAGATGAGGACCAGGTCCAATAAGGCCGTTCATGAGTGGCATCCGTGAAAAAACATCTTAAAGAGGAAAAACAACTTGGTTTGCATATTATTCGTAAATAACAGTTGGCTAAAATACTTCTATATATAAAAAAAAACTTTCAATGCTATTGAAAAGTAAGAATTTTTTCAGTATTATTTAGAGGATGACTGGGGTTGTAACACTTTGTATGGTTCCTATCACTGTGTTTACTATGTTATGGTGTACTGGAAACAGTTTGGGAGTACATCAGTTCTAAATCTTTTTTTTTTTTTTTTTTTTTTTTGCGGTACTGGGGATTGAACTCAGGGACATCCTACCTCCGAGCTATACCCCCAGCCCTATTTTTTATTCTTTATTTTGAAACCGAGTCTAAGTTGCAGTGCCTCACTAGGTAGCTGAGGCTGGCTGTGAACCCGGATCCTCCAGTCTCAGCCTTCCAAATGCTGGGATTACAAGCATGTGCCACCACGCCCGGCCCTATTTTTTATTCTTTATTTTGAAACAGGGTCTCGCTAAATTGTGGAGGGCCTCACTAGATAGCTTAGGCTGGCTGTGAACCCGGATCCTCCCGTCTCAGCCTCCCAAATGCTGGGATTACAAGCATGCGCCACCACGCCCAGCAGTCCTAAATCTTAATTCTACTACTTGTTAGAAGCAGAATTGAGTTCTTTGTAAATTAGAAGTATTATATGGGCTGAGATGATATAGGTACAACCTTCAGCATAGCATCTGGCATACAGTAAATATTTAATACATATTAAATTTACAAAAAGAATGAATCACAATTTTGCATTATTTATCATTACTTGTACTTGGGCCCTTCTGGCTTATTACAAACTTTAAATTTCTTGTTTTCTTTCTAAATAGATACTTGGTAAACCATAACACTACCTTGGGTTTCTCTACAACCTCCACAAGTATGTAACTCCAATGTTTATTGTGACAGTTTAGTTGTCTAAACTATTTGGAAATAAGCTGTCATTGGAGCAGTTTTCAAACAAACAAAAACAAAACAAAAAAATCTTTCCATGTACTTTAAAAGAAGCCTCCCAATTAAATATGATTTGTGGAGACATAGGCTCAAATGTGGCCTCTGCGATGATTATAACTCAGGTAAGTGCTATTGTGGGAACCTCACATCACTGGTAATGAGCTGAATGACAAAACAGTTGCAGAACCAGCTATCCTGGGATCACAGTAGACACTGCTAATCTGGTCACGCTGCCATGCCATTGGATGAAAAGGAAAACAAGAAGGCTATGTCTCATACATGTAGTATCTACAACACATCATATCCTTTCATGTAAACCAGACCATCTGAATGTTACAACACTAGCATATATGTGGCTCCAGTGTGTATGTCAAAAACAAGCTAACTAGACACATTCTCAAGACTGTCTCAGGGACCTACCTCAGGACAGAACTTATCCTACTAAATGTCAGAGGTGGGCCCAGTGGATCAGGACTTCACAATGACTCATGGATGTCTCACGACATACATTCCCTAGTAATGGTGGTACTAGGGATTGAACTCAGGGGCAGTCTACCTCTGAGCTATACCCCCAGCCCTATTTTTTATTCTTTATTTTGAAACAGGGTCTCACTAAGTTGCGGAGTGCCTCACTAGATAGCTGAGGCTAGCCATGAATCCGGATCCTCCGGTCTCAGCCTCCCAAATGTTGGGATTACAACGTGTGCCACCACGCCCGGCTGATGAATCACTTTTATTTGGTGAAAAGACAAATACTGAGAGTTCTTAATCATTATGAAAACAGGGGATACAATTAAGGCAAGTAAAGGTTATGATATTTAACTGTAATGTAAGTCACGTGTTTACTCTAAGCAAACATATTTAGTGGCTAAACTGGTAGAAAATCAAGTATTTCATGGAATTTTTCATGCATGATTCTGAATGTGTGTACTGAACATATATTCTGTGGCAGAGCATACAGTGCTGCGCAAGACATGGGACCCCAGAGCTCACAACCTAAAGGAAGGACCTTATTTACCCACACAGGTATTTCTATTTATGCTACACACTACAAATGAAAGAGCCCGGGAGCAGATGTGGAAGTGTGACTCAGTAACAGAGGAAATCACAATTCAAGGGAAACTGGACTGCTGAGCTCAAAGCAACCAGGTGACTCTGGGGCGTGGTCCTCCAAAAAGAGGCGTCACTCTATGGGGAATGACCAGAGTGAAGACAGCTGGCTTGGACCTGGGGTAAGGAGAGAGGGCAGGTACCATTATTCGCCACCCCCCCAACCACACACACACATGCACTGCCAATAACTGAACAAATCATAGCCTTGCAGAGAATCTCAAGGAGGCAGGTGTGTGACTGAAGTTAGCATTTTTCCATCACCACAACAGAAGTGAGTTTGTTTGCATATGGGGTTACCAAGAAACAGGGCAGAACTCATGCCCATGTATGCATGTGCACACATACACATGCAAGTCTGTAATACAGAGCCATGCACGTAAAAGCCATAGCCTACCCTGACTGTGCATTGGCAACAGCTGTGGTGGAGGTGGCGGCTGTGGCAGTGGAGCTGGCTGAGTCGTCACAGGGCTAAGTACAGCAGTGAACAAGTCTTCCACATCCTTCCCTCCAAGCTCTAAGAGAAAATATCAACAGTCACAGGATTAAAACACTATGAGGGTCACACTATGCAGAATGCCATTTTATAAACTAAAAATTCAGAACATAAATACCTGGAATTTTATATAACTTTCCAAGAATTGCTCCTAGGGTAAAAGAAATAGGAATATTAACAACTACTAATTCGACATACTGATACAAAATAGCATTTAAGTGATACAGAAATTATGAAAACAGAAGTTAATTCATAAGCATGCAGAAATCTTTGAAAGTCATATTTACTCATGTCTTTTAGAAAGCCTAGATGTAGGGCAAATGTTTTACCATCTGTGACCATTTTTTCTAGCTCAGGACTGAGGATCCCATCTAGCTGCTCTTCACTTAACGGTCGTGAACTCTGACTGACACTTGGCTGAGGCAAAGAGGAAGTATCATCAGCAATGGGAGCAACATCTAAAAGAGCAAGTAAATAATGAAAAGGTGAATTCAGAATGTGCAAACAAAACCTATAGCACTATCTATGTGAGTTAATATACAAGAGTATGACTAAAATAGACAAAGTTGAGAGTTCTGAATTAATCAGGATTCTTGCATCCATCTGGATAGTCCATCAAGTAAAAATCAGGTTATGTGCCACCTAAAGTTATCATTTGTTTGTTTTTGCAGTGCTGGGGATGGAACCCAGGGCCTCACGCACTCTACCACTGAGCTACACCCCCAGCCCTCAAGTTATCTTTTAGGCAAAATAAAAGCATGTCCTGAGGAACAAAAGAACACATCTGATTTTAACTTAACAGTTTCTGCATAAGCTAAACCCCACATTAAGTTAGGAATATATAATAAGTCATTATACAAATAGCTGCTTTAACTTGGAAGAGTGGCATCATATGTATTACTCAATTATCTATGCAATATGTGAAATAGGAAGAAGCTTTGTATAAATTAATGAAAAGTTCTAAAATTATCCTTTGTAAAAATTTCAATTATAAAACAATTTCTGAAATATTCTGCAGTCATATTCTGAAAATATAAATTGCTTGTAACACTGCAACATTTTTTATCTATATTGGTTATTTTAGAAACAGTCACACAAATATGGTTTAGCATCTACTATTTCATACTTTCTCAATATTATTGCTGTTAAAAAGTAAAAAATGTAGTCTGCTCTTATTTGACCTTATATTAGAAACTAACTCTAACATTTGAGTAATATTATGAATTGCGTATCAATAAGGATGAAACCATTCATTAAAAAGAATTGCTAAGAAAGTCATCCAAAGTACAGTAAGGGAATACTACGCATTAGCTGTACACAAAAAGAGAAAAGCAAAGTGTGTATTAGTTTCAAATTAGCAGGACTAACAAATACGCATGCACCTATAGGCTGTTTCAGTTGAAATCACTATAAAAGAGAAGACTACTTCTAGTCAGCGGTCATCCATTGCTCAGATTCTTACCAAATGGAAAAGGTGAGCTCTCAACCTGGAAAGTGCATAAATCAAGACCTACAAGACCCAAACCAAATAAAATGGATGGTTACCACAGGAGCAAGAAGGGAGAGAAATGCAAACAAAAGAAGAGGCGAGAGATAGCAAGGCTGTAAGGCAACCTGCCTTAAATCTGATGCAATTAGAAAGGCAACAGAATTTAACTTGCTATGTCCCCTCCTACACCAGGAAAGCAGAGGCAGATCAAACAAAATGCTGAATTTTTTGATAAAGCCAAAAACCAAAAACACTCCAGTTACTGGGAAACAGACTAAAGACTAAACTTGCTACACACACACACACACACACATACAAACACACACACACACTTCTCACATCACAAGAGAACTCAGGCAAACAGTGTTCATGCATACCTGAATGATCGACTGATTTTGCTAGGTCATCTGAGATTATTCCAAGAATGTCATCATCTGTGTTTAAGACTTCAGAAATATCAGCTAACGGGTCATCAGCGGTACCTAGATACAGTAAGTATATTTTTAAAATTTCAGTATTTTCCTAGACATTAAATTCTAAAATGTCCTCACTTATCCAATCATTTACTAAATACCTAGAGTACAGCAGATGCCGAGGCAAGTGCTAGAATGATAAAAAGCTGAAGAACACTACTTCTAAAGGAATTCTTCACAGCAAAGACCTTCATGTTTTTAAAAAACTGTTTTTGCCTTTGATGTATATTGACAAAATGAAATTTAAAATAAAGACCAGCAGGAAATAAAAATGCAATAGAATGCTATAAGAAAGCAAAAAAAGAAAAAATCATTATGCAAGTATCATCTGCAAAAATGACATCTAGAAAATAAAAGAGAAGTTAATGAAATATGAAAGATACACCCATTATGCTGCACTTCCCTACAAAGCATAAGCCAGGCAACACACTACTTCTGACTTTGCTTGTTGTCCTTGATAACTCATCCACTCATTTATTAAAAACCTGTTTCAATACAATGAAACTATGTGAATAACATCATTATAATGAAAAAGAGGATCAAAATAAAATATGGGGATGCTGCACTTGATACAGCAATCAGAAGAGAGCTTTTCCAAGAGATGGCTGAGCCAAGATCTAAATGAAACGAGGAAGCACTGTGCATGGAGATGGACAGGACGCTTCCGACAAGGGGAAACAGCTGTAAAGGCCTAGAGCAGAGAGGGTCTGCAGGCCCAGGAGGCCAAGAGTGGTCCATGTCATCAAGGCAAAGAGTGGGAGGAAGCAGGAGCGGCAGGCAGTGCACAATGATGCAGTTTTGTAAAGCACGATGAAGACGGGGTCAAGGGAGGCTGTTGGCGGGCTGGAAGAGGGAGGATGACTGCCATAGGCAGAACAGATCAGGGTGGCCGAGGGAGGGAGGGTCAGCAGGACAAGAAGCCTTCAGACTCACAGTCGAAGGGAGAGGTGAAGGGAGTCTGCACTGTGGCCGTAGGAAGGCTAAAGTCAGAAGTGCTTGGCTTCAGAATATATTTTGAAGGTGGAGCAAATCTTGCATAGGTAAGATGTTGAATTTATGAGAATGAAAAATCAAGGATTCTAAGGGTTTTGGGCCCAATTAGGAGGAAAATACTAGAACTCTTTCTTGTGTATAGTACTAAGGAATGAACTCAGGGGCTTTCTACCTCTGGGCTACACAACCAGAGACCCCTTTTCTATTTTTTATTTTGAAATAGGGTCTCACTAAGTTACCACATTCTTGCCTCAAACCTGCAATCCTCCTGTCTCAGTCTCCCAAATACTGGGATTACAGGTGTGTGAGCCACTGACTGGTAGGAAAATACCAGAACTCTTATTTACACTAACTTTATTACATATTAGTCATTCAGCTAAAAAACATTTGAAATTTCTAATCCATCTCAAGTGTATTTTACTAAAGAAATAAGGAACAAACATACTGTTCCAGATCAAATACCTATGTGAAACAAACAGTTCTGGTGCCATTAAACACTTCCTGGACAAAAGTGATACAGAAGAACAATATAATTTTTCACATTGAAAGTTAAATTAAGTTTTGTGTGCCCAAATATTCTGCAATATTTTAGAGAAGTAAAACTATTACAATATGTATTCTCTAGACAACAGTGAATTTGAAAGAAATTCTGGATAATTCTTTGAGGAATCTAGTAGTTTTCTGCTTGTAATCGAATTATACTAGATAAATTATAACTAATATTTTTTAAAAGACTATGTTTAAAAAATATGTCCCGGGCCGGGCGTGGTGGCGCACGCTTGTAATCCTAGCATTCGGGAGGCTGAGACCGGAGGATCCGGGTTCGCGGCCAGCCTCAGCTACCTAGTGAGGCACTCCGCAACTTAGTGAGACTCGGTTTCAAAAATAAAGAATAAAAAATAGGGCTGGGGGTATAGCTCAGAGGTAGAATGCCCCGAGTTCAATCCCTAGTACTGCAAAAAAAAAAAAAAAAAAAAAAAAAAAAGTCCCGGGATTAAGATGGTGGAATGGAGGAACACAGTGTGTTTCAGGCACTCCAAGACTCAGAACTAAACCAATGGGATGACTGCCTCTTCACAAGGAAAGAAAAGCTGTCAAAACTCAATAAAAAGTATGTCCCTAAAATATATATCTTACTAACAAGTCATTAATATTAACCCAATGGGATACATTGAATGAGATATTAAAAAAGGGAAAACTGACCAGAGGATCGCAGGTTCGCGGCCTGCCTCAGCTACCTAGTGAGGCCCTCTGCAACTTAGTGCAACCCTGTTTCAAAATAAAGAATAAAAAATAGGGCTGGGGGTGTAGCTCAGCGGTAGAATGCTCCTGGGTTCAATCCCCAGTACCGCAAAAAAAAAAAAAAGGGAAAACTTTCATTAGTTAATTTTCCATTATGATGTCAAATAATGGGTCAACTGGAAAGAATATTACAATTAATCTAGGTTTTGAAATGGGTAGTATTATAGTCCTCCAAGTTTTGGTCTTATTGTAAAATCATCCCTTTAACAGTTTTGTGGAATAAACAATCAAATAAAAGAAAAAAGAATAAAAATAATATATCAATGTCTCTCCAACCACAATCTTTCCTATATTGTAGTAGGAAAGACACTGATTATCTATCCAATTTCAGTCCTTTTCCTTATAAAACTCAAGTGTAATAACTCCTATTTAAGTCTTTAAATGGCATGTCATATTTATAAGATAACCTTTGAAGAGCTGTATGTCTTTCATTCTATATTATTTTAACAACATACTGATATGGATAGAAACTAGTAAGTACTTGAATCAGCACGGTTAAAGGAAAAGTTTGTGAGCTTTTTTTTTTTGGTTGGGGTGATACTGGAGATTGCACCCTAGGGGTGTTCTAACACTCAGATGCACACCCTAACCGTTCCTATTTTGTACTTCAAAATAAGGTCTCACTAAATTATAGCATGCTGGCCTAGAACTTATGATTCTAATGTCTCAGGCTCCCAAATACTAGAATTACAGGTCAGCACCACTGTACCAAGCTGAAGTTTTTTGTTGTTGTTGCCTTTTTTTTTTTAACCTAAGATTCTACAAAGAGCATAGATTTTAGTCCAGTTTTCATCCCTCACTGCTGAGCATATGTATTCAAGAAAAGATAAGATTGCTTCTAAATCATTTTGTTAAGTCAAATAAAAGGTAAAAGTCAGCCAGGTGTGGTGGCGCACACTTGCCGTCCCAGTACTTGGGAGGCCGAGACTGGAGGATCCGAGTTCGTGGCCAGCCTCAGCTACTTAGTGAGGCCCTCCATAACTTAGTGAGACCCTGTTTCCAAATAAAGAATAAAAAATAGGAATGAGGGTGTAGCTCGGAGGTAGAATGCCCCTGAGTTCAATCCCCCGTACTGCAATATATATATGTATGTGTAAGGTAAAAGTCTGTGCAGGTGTCTCCTCAGCATCTGAGGAGAGTTACACATGTCAGAGGCTCGGGTCCCTTGCGTTGGACCTATGTATTTGTAGACATGGAACCTGTGGATGTAGAGACACAACTGTACTTCCATACCTGACGGTGCTAAGTTGTATCAAGTCATTTTTTCAGTAGAGGGCTACCCTAAATTTGTTTTCCAAAATAAGTTTATGAAATTAACTGAATAGCAAATGTAATCAATGGCAAGAAGAAAGATTAGAAAAATGTCAATTCATAATTGATAGTTCCATAAAAAACTAAAGCAGGGGAAAAACCCCTGTGATCACAACTCTTGTATATCTAAATAAACTCCTGGAGTCTTGTTAACATTAATATTACTATATAAACATATCATGTTCTCTCATCATCCCAATTCTTAACACTTTCCACATTCCCTACATATATAATAATGGTACTTCAAACATGGCAATTCTGCCTGCCAGTGGACCTGTGGCAATAGGTGGAGGCATTTCTGATTGTCATGACCTCATGAGACCAGAGATGGTATTATAAACCCTGAGACACTAGAAAGCCTCCTTCCCACAACAAAGAATTATGGGGCCCAAACTGTCAGAAGTGAGAAATCATCTCACTGTATGTATTAATATAGTCCACTGGCAAGTTCTTTTCTGTGACATTCTATTTGGTTTCTTTCTGTTTTGAATCTCTTGGACTGTGTAATCAAAACAGATATATCTTACCTAAGTTGAAGATTGTTTTTATAGCTCACCAACTGTGGCCAAATTATACTCCCTTTACATTGTCCTCAGCAAAGTGTACAGATGTTTTCCTTCACAACTCCTGGTTTTGATGGTAGTTACACAGGTAAATTAAATTGTCAAATCTTCTAAAACTATGTCCACTTAAAATAATTGCATTTACTAAATACAAATCATACTTCAATAAAGTTAACATAAAAATGCATATGAGGCCGAAATTAATTATCTGCATACCCTGAGTTCCAGGTTTTGCTGGAGCTGCGGATGAACTAAGTAGTGGATCTAGGGAAGGATCCAAGAAACCTGCATTCATGTTTGTTTTAAACGAAAGCTGAGCTGCATCTTCTGTTAGGTTATCTAAACTCGGCTTATTTTGTCTACTTGTATCCAGAAGATCTTTTCCAAAGAAAGCTTCCTAGACAAAGATAAGCACATAAGAAAGTAGTCAGTTATAAAACCACAAAAAGAAAACATTGCCTGTCATCATTTTTGACAAAAATAGAAATGATAGAAAAGCTTTGCTTTTAACTATACAGAAATACATAAACAATATGGAAAGATCTGTCAATTCCTTTAAACATATTCCCTTTACCTTAAAAACAGATTTTTTTATAGCTTTACAAGAGACAAATAAAATTATACAAACATAAACATACAATTATGTCAAATGTATTTCTAGCAATGGCAGGATAATAACTCAATTCCGGGAGATTAAGCTACAATTAAATTTAAGAGTTGATAGATTTATAATACTATCAGCACCTTAATTCATATTACAAGCAAAACTAAAGCTTCATGAATATTATTAATATTTATAGAGTATCTGCAAAGGACAGCAGAAGACTTTGATCTACAGCTTTAATATTCACATACTTCAGGTAGATTTAGTAATCTCATATTGATTAACATACCCACTGAGGAAGACTTAACACTACAAATCTGGAAGGAGGTTTTCTAGTGGTTTCGACCATATCACATATGCGACATCTGCGCTACTCCAGGCTTCGGGCTTTCTATTCTTCCACTCCGAGGAACACTACTCCCTCTCTGCACACTACTCTAGTCTAGGAGCTAGTGCTTCCGGGTGATTTCCTGGCAATCCCAAATGTCCTCAGTATTTCTAAGGACCAATACAAAGATGACATGGAAGCACACAGGACCTTCTCAGGGGCTTCAACCCAGTCACCCAGGTTTAATGTCGCTTTAGTCTACTTTCCATTACATGGCCTTTATGGAAATGGGTACCTTGTAGCGGATGGTTTTGCAGTTGCCATGAATATTTAATACACTCTTGCCAAATATACATAAACAGAAAGGCTTGCTATAGCATTTTTAATGGTTGTCTTTGTTTGTAGTTGTGGTTTTGTTTTAGTACTGGTGATTGAACCCAGGAGATTTCTACCTCCAAGCTGCACCCTCAGCCCTTTTCTAATTTTTCAAATTGTGAAACAGGATCTTGCTAAGTTTCTGAGACTGGCCTCAAACCTAAAATCCTCCAGTCTCAGCCTCTGAAATGCCGAGATTACAGGCGTGTGCCAGCACACCGAGTTTTGCTCATTGTTTATTACCCAAAGTGAAAATGGCCTTCATGTCCATCAGTAGACATATGACCAAATACTATAAAATATAGTTTCTAAAATACATTACGAAAAGAAAGCAAGTTGAATGATCTATTCAGCAAAATATATAAAGACTTTTATAAAACTACAAAAATAAATTGTGAAAGAACACAAAGCTAACTTTTTGTTACAGCACTACTGGAGATTGAACCCAGGAGAATTCTACCTCCCAGCTATACTCCAAGCAGAAGAGGGTCTTGTTAAGTTGCTGGGATCCTTTAGTCTTAGCCCCCCAAGTACTGGGATTACAGGAGTGCGTTACCACGCTTGGCAAGAGTGCTAACTTTTGAAAGGGAGAGGGTGAATGAAGTCCGGTGGAGGCGATGATACACCTGATTTGAAACTGTCATATTTTTAAATGAACAAGTTGTTTCACTATTAAAAAAAAAAAAAAAAAAAAAAAAGTCTAGCCTCCTGTGGTGGCACATGCCTGTAATCCCAATCACCTAGAGACCGAGACAAGAGGATCACAGGTTCGAAGTTGGCCTCAGCATCTTAGTGAGGATCTCAGTAACTATCAAATAAAATAGGGTTTCCAAATTATAAAAAAAAAAAAAAAAAGGGGGGTGGGGGTGGGGGTGATAGGTCAGAGGTACAATGCTCCTGGGCTCAAAAGTCTGAAATCTACAAAGCTAGACTACTAGACAGAAGATGGCTCACTTCTTTTCCAGCAATGCTTTATCAGGGAAGATGCTAAAGAACATCAAGTCTAGAGGTCATTTGTTTAATCTCTTAAATAAAAATTTGAGAGATCTGAAACCACCACTAGCAAGATGGTTGCCCTGGTACTGGTGGGGAGGGGGGGGTTAAACCATGGGGACACTATACTTCTGAGCTATATATCCAGTCTGTGTTATTTATTGTGAGACAGGATCTAAGTTGCCCAAGTTGGCCTTGGACTTGTGATACCACCCACCTTCCCCTCCTAAGTAGCTGAGATTACCATTGTGGGCTACCATGCCAGGCTAGAAATGATATTTTTTAAAAAACCATGCATGATGAATTTACTCATGTTTATTAAACAAAAAAAACTAACATTTTTTATTAATTTTGTGAGTTTTTCATTCCCTAGAGTTAACAAAACAACATGGCTCCACATGGTTTCTCACTTGATGATATTGTCAGGGACTTCACAAACCAACCAGAGACTTTGGATCTACAATAGAGGTTCCTAAAGTCACATGGCATCACTGGCTTTTAAACTATATAAACATTTCTAGTGGGTAATTATACAATTTATAGTTTATCTTGACATTTGTGATTAATAAAGAAAATTCTAGTAGATTTTCCTTACTATGTATTCCCTCAGTCAATGGGGAAAACTATGACTATCACAAGATGTCTATGAAATGGTATCATTTCCAAGGCTTCCCTCACATGAAACTTTTCTTAAGAAGCCAGATGTTACTGAAGGACACTAGAGGAAACAACACTGCCTCAAAGTCTGAGAGCATGGCAGTAATGGGAGGTCTGATTTAGCACTGTACGGGATCTCTTTGCCAAAGTAGTCAACGGCCAGTCTGCAGACTTACATAAGTAGCTGAAGCATTCTTTCTAAATGTAGGTGACCCTTCACAGAAGGATCCATGGGTGGAAGGGGCACATCATTTCTCAATACTCAAAAAAAGGGCTGCAAAGAAAAAGAGGTGAGGGCAGGAGACCAACAAAAATGACAACGCAACCCAGATAGTCAGTGAGAAATGGTCTATTTCCTGACCAGCAAAAGTAATATTTAAAAAAAAAAAAAAAGGCACAAAGCTATGATGAAAGAGCATTTGAAGCGAATAGGATATATATAAGCTGGGCACAGTGGCCCACACCTGTAATCTCAGTACTTGAGAGGCTGAGATCGGAGGATCACAGGCTCGAAACCAGCCTCAGCGACTTAGTGAGACCCTATTTCCAAATGAAAAATAAAAAGGGCTTGGGGCATAGCTCATAAGCAGAATGCCTCTGTGTTCAATCCCCAGCACCTCCCTCACCCCCCAAAAGACACATACTAAAGGTACAAAGATAGGCACTCTCTATACATATTCTTATTAAATTTCTGAAAGTTTCTGTGAGGTTGACATTGCTGTGATTTTTATAGATGAGAAAACTGGGGTAAAGCAGCTCAGGAAGAATGAATAACATGCTCAGGAAAGGAGAATTAGAAAGTATGTAGTCAGATGTTTAATCTCAGTCATATGTTTTGTAGAGGCCCCTAATATATACCTTTGAATTATTCTGTGACTTATTGTTTACAAGATGAACTAGAAAATTTTTTTCTGTAATCTATATCAAACATAATTTCTTATTGAGATCTTGCTAGTATGCATTATGCAAAACAAAAATTCATGGCTTACTAGGCCTATGAAAGCAGCATCTAGTAAATCTGAGACTGGTTGCTAAAAATGTATCTTAGCTCAATAAACATAATACTCTAACCTATATTCACAAAGCAAAACTAATCCACTGAACCAACCAACCAATCAACCAACCAACCAACCAACCAACCAACCAACCAACCAACCAACCTCCCTCCCTCCCTCTCCTCCTTTCTTTCCCAGCACTATAACCCCAGCCCATTTTATTTTCAAACAAATTCCTCTACGTAGCTGAGGCTGGCCTCAAACCTGCAATCCTCCTGTCTCGGCCTCCCAAAGTACTGGGATTACAGTCGTGCCCATCAGCCTGGGCTTTGGGTTTGGAAGGTATATTGGTGTGAATGGTTTAGAAGACAGATTATCCCATCCCAAAGTGCCGTTGTTATGGTTTCTAGAATGCTCAGAACTAAGATGAAAAAGAACTATATGAAAAGTATTGAAGTGCAAAACAAGGCAAATGCTCATTTTTACGGAGACCTGGAAGGTAAAATGGCATTTACAGTGATTAAATGAAAACAAAACAAGCAGAACTTTAACCAAAACAAACTCTTCTTAAAATTGCAATACATTGCATTTCCTCAATTAACTTGAAATAATGTAACGGTAAAGCAAAATATTACTTGTAAATAAGCAGGGAACGTTTCTTCCAGTTTATTTTTTCTTTTTCTGTATCTCTTCTTTATTTTTTCATTGCTTTCAGCAACAGAAACAGATTCATCAACTAGAGTATCTGGCAATTGCTCACTCCAGCCTGAAATGAGAGTAATAGTTATATATATGTGACATTTAAAATTCAGACACATTCACCCAAGATGATTTTATAGCTTGTGCACATATACAGTTTCATATAAACAAACAAGCTTTAGGGTCACAACAAGATCTCAAAGTAAGTTTATGTTTTAAGCACTAGAAATATTTCATGTTTATTTAGTATTGCTTCCTATTTTCTCTTAATGAGTAACATCTCCTTATAAAGCTTATTTAAAACAGTTACAGATTTATTATTTACTTACTTATTTATTGTGGCACTAGAGTTTGAACCCAGGGGTGTGCTAGGTGGATGAGAGTCTCACTATTTGTCCTCAAATCTTCAATCTTCCTGTCTCAGCTTCCCAAGTACTGTATTACAAGCTTATACCACCACACTTGGCTATAGTTACAAACTTTTAATAAAGAAAATAGCTGGATGTGGTGGCACACCCTTGTAAATCCTAGTACTTAGGAGGCTGAGACAGGAGGATCACAGGTTCGAGGACAGCCTCAACAACAATAGCGAGATTCTCAATAACCTAGTGAGACCCTGTTCCAATATAAAAAATAAAAAAAAAGAGCTTGTGACGTAGCTTGGAGATAGAATGCTTTTAGGTTCAATCCCCAGTAAACCCCCCACACACACACGGAAAAATAGGGAAAACACTGAATGCTCATGAATATGAGGAAAGGGTTACCCATGCACTCCTAAAAGGAAATTTAGTGGATACAACCTTTTTTTGTACAGTGTATTAGGAACAGGGAACAAAAATACAAAAATCTTTAAAAAAAATTTATGTCCTTCGAACCATCAATTCTAAATTCAGAAATTTATTGCAAATGAGGTGCTTCAAGTATATACATATTATGAAAAGAGGACTATCTATGAATATTCTCACAGGTATGAATTTGTTAATAAATATATGAACACTCATTTTTAAAATCTGAAAATGAAAATAAAACAAACTGAAGGACTATGAAATTAGCAGAAAAGCATACCACTTTTTAAAACAAGCAAGTGAGAAATCAAACCATAATCACATTCTTTTTTTTTTGTTTACAGTACTGGAGATTGAACCCATGGGCATTCTACCTCTGAGCTACACCCCCATCTCTATTTTATTTTTTTATTTTGAAACAGGGTCTCACTGACTTGTGGAGAGCCTAAGTAGCTGTGATCCTCCTGTCTCAGCCTCCCAAGTACTGGGATTGCAAGCGTGCACCACCATGCCCAGCTTTTATCACATTGTTCCTAATGGCATGCAAATGTACATCTTTTCCAAAGTCAACATAGGCATTTTTTTTTCTGCCAGCCTACATAAATTGAGAGAATCACCTGAAATAACTAAAAAATAGAAGAGAAAGATGTTTTAAAATGATTTTTTAACATGTACTAGTAATACAGCCAGAAAATAATTGCTGAATACTAAAAATTAAAGTACAGAAATTTAAAAAAAAAAAAAAGTAAAGCTGAAATACAGTGATTGCAAACTGCAGTTTAAGAGAAAAATGGAGACAAGAAGACAAAGGGTGCCGGGCGTGGTGGCGCACGCTTGTAATCCCAGCATTCAGGAGGCTGAGACCGGAGGATCCGGGTCCGCGGCCAGCCTCAGCTACCTAGTGAGGCTCTCCGCAACTTAGTGAGACCCTGTTTCAAAATAAAAGAATAAAAAATAGGGCTGAGGGTATAGCTTCGAGGTAGAATGCCCCTGAGTTCAATCCCCAGTACCACGAAAAAAAAAAAAAAAGAGAGAGAAAGGGTAAGGCTGCTCTCCAAGATGGAAGGATTAACTAGAGGTGCCTTACATAAAAGTAGGCCACTGAGAGACTCCATTTTCAGGGTCTGATGAGGTTTGGATCTTGCATGTCCTCCCAAAGGATTACGTGTGGAAGGCTTGTCCCCAACCTGTGGTGCTGTCGGGAGGTGGTGAAGACTGAGAAGTGGGGCGGAGTGAAAGGAAGTGAGGTCATTGGGGGTGTGCCCTTGAAGGGACACTGGGGTCCCAGTCCCTCCTGGTCCTCTCTCTCTGCTTTCCTGCTGTCACCAGATGAGCAGCTTCCTTTGCCATGTATTCTAGCCATGATGTGTCTCTCCTACAGGCCGAAAGCAATGGCACCAAGTGACCATGGACTGACATCTCCAATCACAAGCCAAAATAAATCTTTCCTCCTTTTATTTCAGGTATTTTGTCATAGTGAGGAAAAGCTGACTAACACAGGTCTATTAAACAAGAAATATACCCACCTACCCAAACTACCACTCACCCCTCCCTCCCCACTATCAACAGCAAAGAAAACTACTTATCATCATGTCATGGATTTGGTGCTTTGTAGAAAAACAAAAGCCCTGAAAGTATTTCTTGAGAGTTTAAAAACTTCATATAACCCTAATGTGCAAAATAAATAGGTAACTCAATTTACAACAACATAGATGAACAAAAATATTTCAGGACAAGAATGTGGCTTAAAGTAGTCCTGGGCTAGTAGTAACCCATGCTACTGCAAGTAACAAATGCAGGTCCCTGGAAGAACTTGCTTCCAATTCAATCCTTAAAAAATTCCAACAGAGAATGTTCCAAAGAACACGAATTTACAATAAGTGACAAAATAATTCTGAAAACAAGTAAGTGTATGTCTCTCATACAATGAAGTGAGGCACTAGTAAGATGGAAAAAACAGATACAAAAAGAAGAATCAGATGTGCAGAGGCTTCAGAAATTTTGTTATAAATTAATTAATTATATGAAGAAATAAAAGACAACTGAAGGTAGGAGTAAGCTATAAAAAAAAAAAAACTGCAAAGTATTACAACACTAAAAAAGCAATTTAGAAAATGAAAAAATTAGCCAGGCAAGGTGGCACACACTTGAAATCCCAGTTTCTGGAAGGCTGGGACAGAAGGATCACAGGTTTGAAGCCAATCTCAGCACTTACTGCGACCCTCAGCAATTTAGCAGGATTCCATTTCAAAATAAAATAGGAAGCCGGGCGTGGTGGCGCACGCTTGTAATCCCAGCATTTGGGAGGCTGAGACTAGAGGATTCGGGTTCACAGCCAGCCTCAGCTACTTAGTGAGGCACTCCGCAACTTAGTGAGACCCTGTTTCAAATAAAGAATAAAAAATAGGGCTGGGGCTATAGCTCGGAGGTAGAATGCTGCCAGGTTCCATCCCCAGTACCGCAATAAATAAATAAATAAATAAAATAGGGTGGGAATGTAGCTCAGAGATGGAACACTCCTGGTTTCAATCCAAAGTACATCCTCCCACACACCAAAAAAGAAAAAAATGTATATAAAATTAAAAACTCAATGGATAAGATACAGATGAGAATACTGTACTAAAATGTGGATCTAAGCTGGGCATGGTGGCCCATGCTTGTAATCCCAGTACTTAAAAGGCTGAGACAGGAAGATCACAGGTTCGCGGCCATTCTCAGCTACTTACTGAGGCCCTCTCCAACTTAGTGAGACCCTATTTCAAAATAAAGAACAAAGCCGGGCGTGGTGGCCCACGCTTGTAATCCCAGCATTCGGGAGGCTGAGACCGGAGGATCCGGGTTTGCAGCCAGCCTCAGCTATCTAGTGAGGCACTCCGCAACTTAGTGAGACCCGGTTTCAAAATAAAGAATAAAAAATAGGGCTGGGGGTATAGCTTGGAGGTAGAATGCCCCTGAGTTCAATCCCCAGTACCGAAAAAAAAAGAAAGAAAGCAAGAAAGCAAGAAAGCAAGAAAGCAAGAAAGCAAGAAAGAAAGAAAGAAAGAACAAAAAATAGGGCTAGGGGTGTACCTCGGAGTAGAATGCCCCTGGGTTCACCCCTAGTGCTGCAAATAATAAATAAATTAATAATAAATAATAAATAATAATAAATAAAATGTGCTCTAAAGAAGTTATCTGGAGGATAGAAAAAAGAGACAGATGTTAAACAGTCAAGCATAGTGGTACGTTCCCATAGTCCCAGTACTTGGGGGGCTGAGACAGGGGAATTTCAAGTTTGAGGCCAGCCTCTGTAACTGAGACTGTTTTAAAATAAAAAATAAATAAATAAAAAGGCTGAGGGTACAGCATAGTGGCAGAGAACCTCTGATTCCATCATCCCTAGTACTGCAAAAAGGGAGGGAGGGAGAAAGGGAAGAGAAAACACTGAATATATCAACTTCTTTAATTAAGGTTTATTATAGCCATCTAAGTCATATTAGAAACTTTTAAAAAACCATTGTAGAGCTTCCTGGAAATGGGCAGCAATTTCTGATTTGTATAAGTTCACCTGAGGTCAAAACCCTATCATTCGAGCAAATAGAAAGGCTCTGTTCAGAGGACATGCTAAACATCTTAATTCTCTTCCTATTATATATAAAACATTTCAAAACACATAATCATGCAGGTAATGATCATGATTACAACATCTCCATTCGAACCACTCCTCAAACTGAGAAAGAGCAGTGCAACCTTGACTGATAGAAAGGGAAAACTTAAGCAAAGGTTGGGCTTCCTTTAGCACTAACGATGACAGAATGTTCACTCGCTGGACGATGTTTCACAAAATACCGCAATTTTGTTAAGAGTCGCTTTCAATTAAATAGCCTACAAGTTTTCAAGTTACAGCTAAGTCAGGCAATAAAAGGTCTTTGTTGAAATGGCCAGAAAGCATTTTATATAACCAAGTGATTCAGTACCTACACTGTTTATTTTTAATATAGAAAATACATTTAGCCGGGCGTGGTGGCGCACGCTTGTAATCCCAGCATTTGGGAGGCTGAGACTGGAGGATCTCAGTTTGCGGCCAGCCTCAGCTACTGAGTGAGGCTCTCCACAACTTAGTGAGACCTGGTTTCAAAATAAAGAATAAAAAAATAGGGCTGGGGGTATAGCTTGAAGGCAGAATGCCCCTGAGTTCAAGCCCCAGTACCGCAAAAAAAAAAAAAAAAGAAGAAGAAAATACATTTAATATAGGAAAAAGGGAACCTTAAGAAATCTCAAAGGAGGAGCTGGGAGTAGCAGCTCAGAGCCGTGGCACCGAATCCCCAGCACCAAAAGGAAAAAGGAAAAGTGGGGGTAAAAGAATACAGTTTATTGGATTATGCCATTTCCTGATCAAATCTGACTGCTATACCAACTACAGGCACTCAAAACCCTTCATCATTAAGAGGCAATAAGGTTGTGGCAACAGCATTATGTAGGACAGTTCTTTCCAAAAGACATACCAAGACCAAGGGTTAGATCAAACAAAATCAATACTATACCATCATCTCTGCTAGGTAACTGCTCAGAAATGGAGCCGGAGGAATCTTTCCTGATCACACATCTTTTGGTTTTCCCTTGCCCCGTTCGACTTCTTTGCCGTACCATGAATCCACCAATACCTATCCAAAAAAAAAAAAAAAAAAAATTGGGTATACTAACAAATTATTTCTTCCTATGTTTCTACAGTAAGTAAGATGAAAATGCTTTGTCTTTAATAGTGAGGCACTTCCAAATTTAGCCTAGGATAATCTAAATCAGTAATCTTATGTAAAAATAGAAGAGGCTAGAAAAAAGCAAAAAATAAATGTCAAAGACATTGTTATCATTAGTCAAACTAGAATTAAACTTAGCTAGAGCATGGAAAGATTTGCACCTGTTTTTTCTCCTAGACAAGGTGCGAGGAAATGCTAAGTAGTAGGTTATATTTGTCTATCGAACAATTCGTACATCAAATTATTTGTAGAGTAATAAGATAATTTAGACGTTAGCTGGAGAACAGAAGATACAAACTAAAGTAGATGACACAAATATTCATGGATTAACTGATATGACTTCAGGGGAACAGTGTCTAGTTTTTTCATGTTGAGAGCACAAAATCTGGAGCCAGACTATGTAATAATATTTACTAGCCATATTTGGGCAAGTTCTCTACCTTTGGTATCACTGTTCCTTCACTGGTAAACAAAATGGGGGTGACGTATGGCACCTCTTCATACATCTAAGTGCCAACGAGTCAGCGCTGGGAAGTGCTGAGCTAGAGCAGTGCCTGGCACGCAGTTCACACTTCTGCCCAATGATGGGTCATCTAGCAATATACTGTTACCTAATCCTCCCCCACCCCCCAACTAAAGGGATGACTTTCAGGTCAGGGAGAGAAAGAGAAAAGACAAAACATTAATGTTCCTAATGGGAATTTGCAAAGTCTAAAAAGGTAAGTGTACTTGTAAGCCTCATAATTAGGACGAAATGAAATCTTTTTCTGCAGATGACTTGGGTGAAACTAATCTTCAGTCCCCATGACAGATATGACCCACCTATAAGGAAGGTTACTTCTGAAGGTCTTGCAGACCATAAAACAGGGAGAAATTTCTTTTTCACATATCAAAAAAGATTTTAGGTCACACTTAACAATGAAACATAAGCAAACAGAAGAGTAGAGATTGTACTGATATAATTTATTATCTCATTTATTGGTAAATAGACACTAATAAATGCCCTAAAGAAAGTCTACAACTTCTGTATTATAACATCTCACTTAATTTTTCCAGTAAGGTAAATAAAATTTGACAAGCAAGGCAGCTTTTCTCTGGGTGCCCCTAAGGCAGATAGGAAGGAAGAAAGTGCCACATCTGTCATAGTAATAACTGGACTATGAGTGCTGGGACGCATGACAGCCTCGTTTGTGCACCTCCACACCGCACACTTCCTGGCACTCCTGTATAAACACTTAAGCTTTAAAAATGAAAATATTAAAAAGTGAGTGCTGAAAAGAGAACTGTATTTAACTTAGTTTATGCATATAAGTTTTAAATAGTAAGATGCTATGCTTGGTCCTGATTTTTCTATTATAACTGAGGTCCCCAATACTTTATTTTTCTTAAACTAGCTAAGTTTAAGTTGTACTAAGATGAGTAGCCAGGCACTCTACCTGGTCTGTATGGCTTCCTTTTTCTCTTTTTGATGCCGTCTGTTCCTTCTACTCCCTTAGTTTCGTCATCCACAGCTTCCCGCTCAGGACTAGATTCTGACTTTCCATCACAATCCATAAGTTCTCCTTCTGAAAAAAGTAAATTGTAGATGAAACTGGAAAAACTTATCAAATACATAATCCCTAGGGAATGGGAAATACAAAGCAAAGGGGCCACCATCAATTGTGAATGCCAGAGGGTAGGAGAAGTGCAGAAAGGGATAGAACAGACCCTGCATGGTTATGGAAACTATGCTGCTTAACTGTGTTCTTAGGAAAGAAAACCTGAGAATTGGGGAAAGAACTCAAAAGGATGGTTATCAATCAATCTGCACTTTCCAAACTACTTCCTTGAGTTTCAATTACATCTTCAGGTCGCAGAATCCCTGGTTATCTCTCTAACCCAGAAATCTCTTGCAGTGCCAATCACAGCTATAGTTGGGTAATATCTAGTTACTGAAGACTACATATCCAAAATTAATTACTATTTTAAGATGAACTTTCTCCCTTTCCTGTGTTACTCAACATCATTAAAACACAAGAAAATGTACCCTGGAGAAGACAGAGCCTAGAAGACAGCCTTGAAAATTCCTAATCTCTTTCTCCCACAATCAAGATTTCTCAGGCTCTCCCAAAAGCAATCTATTTCTCTCCAGTACCATTTTAGTCCAATCTTGCAGATAACCCACTATGATATACTCTCTCATTCCCTCACCCAATGCTTACCCCTCTCCAATCAGTTCTTTAAATTGTAGCATAAATGATCTTGCTATAAATATGCACCAGTTTCCTGCTTCAAAACCTTTCATGTTTCTCAAGCGCCCTCAAAATATAGTGCAAATTCTACAGGGCACCATGACAAGCCTCCCATAAACTCTCTGGCGTCACCACGCTCCATCCATGGGGGAGCTGTGCTCAGGTCCTGGAATTTATCAAGCTCTTTCCTCCACTGTCTCCCCATCTGCCTTCTCCCTAACTCCTCTTTCAAGATTTATTCTAATAATTAGTGTATTAAAGAATTACTGCTGAGCATGGTGGCACACACCTGTAATTCCAGTATATGGGAGGATGAGACAGAAGGATTTGCAGGTTCATGACCCCCAGCAACTTAGTGAGATCCTGTTTCAAAATAAAATATAAAATAGGGCTAGGGGTGTAGCTCAGAGGTAGAATTCCCCCTGGTTCAATCCCCTGCCCCCCCCCAAAAAAATCCTGATCATTTAGACAAGGCTATGCCCCACAGTTATATACTTCTATACATTAATATTATGCTTCATTTTAATTGGTTCTTTAAGGTCTGTGCCCTTGACAGACGACCTTCGCCATGAGAACAAATAGTAAGACTTTTCTTACTAGCAACCACATCCTTATTTAGCAAGGTACATAATAGGTGTTCAAACTATTTTACTGAAGGAAATCAAATCAGATAATGCCTATAAAAAGTTCAGGTCAGCTGGACATGGTGGCACATACTTGTAATCCCAGGACTTGGGAGGCTGAGCCAGGAGGATCGCAGATTCGCGGCCGGTCTCAGCTACTTAATAAGGCCCTCTGCAACTCAGTGAGACCCTGTCTCAAAATAAAGAATAAAAAGTAGAGCTGGGGGTTGTGAGTGCAGTGTAGCTTGGAGGTAGAATGCCCCTGGGTTCAATGTCCAGTACCACAAGAAAAAAAAAAAAAAAGTTCAGTTTGAAGCTGGGTGTAGTGGTGCATGCCTATAATTCTAATACTTGGGAGGCTGAGACAGCAGGATTGCAAGTTCAAGGACAGCCTCACCAAGTAGTAAGAGTCTCATAAACTTAATGAGACTCTGTTTCAAAATAAAATAAAATAGGGCTGGGAGTATAGCTCAGAGGTACAACACCCCTGGCTCAATCCCCAGTACCAAAACAAAAAAAGTTCAGATCTTAGAAAATGCTATTTTAAACTGAGTATGGTGGTGCAGGCTTATAATCCCAGGACTTGGGAGGCTGAGACAAGAGGATCGTAGGTTCGTGGCCAGCCTCAGCTACTTAGTGAGACCCTATTTCAAAATAAAGAATAAAAAATAGGGGGTGGTAGCTCAAAGGCAGAATGTCCCTGGGTTCAATTCCCAGTACCAAACAAACAAACAAACAAACAAACAAACCAAAAAAGAAAATGCTATTGTAACAATATGGCAATCAAACGTGTACAATTTATACATGTTCTACACTATGACATGGGAAAAAGAAAGTATTTCGAACTTTTAATTTTAATTCTTTTCTCCACTATTCTAATACATTTCTGTAATACTAACAACAGTGCATTTGTTTTTATTATATTAGATCTATATTTGAGGCCAATTCCATCACAATCTGATTAAGTGCTCTACATAGCTATAACTAAATCATGAAATGTTAATTTTCTGAAACTTAGCAAGCAACAAAGAAAACAAAATACCCACTGCTTGCCTTCATATAAACCCACCTAAAATAAATGAGAAAAATTCAGCTTAAAATGGTAGACTAAATTCATGTATCTAATTTTACTTTCCTGAAACTCTACTGAACACATTGAAGCAATCTATATTTAAAAGATAAACTTTCAAAGACAAAAAACAGGAAACATGAAAGCTGCCACTTTAAAAGTTGAATGATAGCCGGGCGTGGTGGCGCACGCTTGTAATCCCAGCATTCGGGAGGCTGAGACCAGAGGATCCGGGTTCACGGCCAGCCTCAGCTACCTAGTGAGGCACTCCGCAACTTAGTGAGACTCGGTTTCAAAATAAAGAATAAAAAATAGGGCTGGGGGTGTAGCTCGGAGGTAGAATGCCCCTGAGTTCAATCCCCAGTACCG
>PVLC010012114.1:0-44924 GCA_004027655.1 Graphiurus murinus | reverse complement strand
TCTTGGGGTTTGATGTAAAGGCAGTTGTGCTGGAGAACTAAGGATATCATCTGCTTCTCTTCTAACATTGTCTCTTCCTCCTAGTACTAGAAGGACTTTTGCCAGCAAAAGCTCCTCCAGGGAAAGGTCTCCTCCCACATCTGTGGAGGTGTAGGCTCCCATTTCCCTGGTGCTACATGTAGGAGGGCTTCCATGATGGAGAGGAGACATGAGGAAACATATCAGGGAGAATATTAGAACACCTTTATGATTTTTTCTAAACATTAAAATTTTATTCTTAACAGTCTTTTAAGAATAAACACACACACACACATACACACACACACACACACACCAAAAAATCAATTTTTTCTTTAAGCTGATAACTAGGATGTGAGTTCCTAAGATTCTCTTATTGTTTTTCTGATCCAGGAATTGTGAACAGTTAAAATAATTTTGTTATTTAATTCAATAATTTTGTTATTTAATTCAATAATTTTGTTATAACTTCTTTATTTAAATCAATTGGCAAGACAACAGATAGCTACAATAGCTAAGCCCTACAGTATTGTATATCTTGTAGTGACAATTTGCAATACTCAACCCAATGATTATGTGCACCGGCAGGCCTCTGGCCTACTCAGTATTTTTTCCATGACATAAATCCAGGGGCCTATTAAAAAGTCTACTTCCTAAGAATGTGGCTGCGTCCCCCTGGTTCTGAGCACCAAGAAAGCCCAACTGTGGAACAAATTAACCGAATTCAATGAATTGGAAATTGAAAAAGATGAAACTAATCTCTGGAGTCTTGTGCTGTTGTTACCAGTAATGACTCTTCCTTTTGCATGATTTACTTTCACAGAGCTGGAGACCACATAAAAGATAAGGCAGGATGTGAATTTGACCAGGTGTGTGTGGTTATCACCAATGCTTTAAGAGAAAAAAAAAATCCCTTCTCTATATAAAGCTTATTCTTAATCTAGCCAGCAAATAGTAACTAGTGTCACTCTGTATTCTTTGGATTTATAGAATATTCACAACACAGTCTCTGATTTCAAAGAGCTAGAGTCCTCTTGAAAAGATCATTCATTCTTTCATTCATCAAGTATATATTGAAGCAAATTTTGTGCCAGGTGCCATGATATGTAGCATAGAGCAGAAACAAGATAGATAGGAATACTGCCTCCATGGAACTTATAATCAAGTGACACTGATACTTGGTACGTGACTCTGGCTGTTTCCAAATATTCCCCAGTTCTAGCCATATGGAGTTCTTTTCCTGAAAGATCGAATGAAAGAACTGAAGAACATCCTGGGTGACTTCAGGAGATACAGTCCCTTCTGGACCCTCTGATGATTCCAAAGAGTTCTTGATGCTCCTCTGCCACTTGGCAGTCTTACTTCTGCCTTCACTCTGCCAAACTCTGGCCTGTTTCTTTAGGTATTGTCTGGGTGTCCCGTCCAGGGACCTCATTCCCAGCCTGCTGGGGGCATCTCTCTTCTTTCTCCGAATTTCCAGCAACTGAAATACCTTACTTATTTTCTATTTAAAAAGTATTTTATTTTCAATTCACAAATAAAAATTGTATACATTTATATACTGGTGGTGTACGATGTGGTATTTTCATTCCTGTTTACTTGGTGGAATGATTAAATCAGTCTGAGTAACAAGTCCACCCCCTCTTTACTGAGAACATCTGGGGCAAGCATGAAAGGGAGGGAGGAAGTAAACAAACAGAGTGGACTTTAAAACCAAAGATAACTACTCCTAGTGTTTATTGACTGTTCCCTTTCATAGATGGCCACAAACAGACAATATCTCTCTGAGCTCTGCTGATATGGGGGTGGGGTAAGGTTGGGTAGAAGGACAGAAGCTTCACGTGTCATGGGATTTTGGTTTTTATTCTAAGGATAATAGGAAAATAAAGAGCAATTTCATGAAGAATTTGTGTGGGGATATTTGTGTATATACATGTATAATGACCAGGTTTTCTTTAAAGACAACTGTGTAAAGTGTGACTTAGTTAACAATATCAGGTGACATGTACAAGATGCTGAATGAGCAGGAGCAGTGGTATGTACTGATCTCTTTCCACCCTAATGTACATGTGTCAAACATCAGGAATTCCTTAGCAAGGCCCCAGGAGGGAGAAATTCTGCAGTCCAATTGCAAATGATGCTCCCAAGAGGGAGGCAGCAGGTGCAAGACTGAGATGATTCATCAGGCAGGTACATGCAACTACATACACTGCTGTAAATGTACCTGGTAGAATATTTTTTGGAGGAAAATTTCCTCTTGAAACGATATCAGAGACAGATACACAGTGAAGCTGATGAAATTCAAGTTTCAAAGCTCCTCACTTCTACAGGGCTTTCGAGACCCTGGGCCTGGCTTTATATTACTTTTACTAAAGAAGAATGCGTAGTCTTCAGATCCCATGAAATCTGCACCCATCTCTATCTTGCATAGTAACTAGGTATTCATGGAGAAAGTGGGATTTGAAGTCGCTCTTGCAAGAAAATTAGTCTTTGCATATGCCCAAAGGAACAATATCTTGTTCTGGATGGGGATAACTGTAGGGACCATGTATAGGTGCATGGGAGGATGGTGGGTGGGTTGATTGATGAGCATAGAGTCACTGGAGGGTTTAGTTGTTTAGGTTCCTTGGAATGTAAGAAATAGATCACGACTTGGGTTAGCTCCATCAAAATGTTTATTGTAATAGAACATCATAGGTGAGCATACATAGGCTGCAGCAGGAAGGTCAAATGAGCCCCCAAGAATCAACAACTGAAATAACTGGAATGTCATACCTGCCATCCACTCTTATTGGACACAACTGCTTTCTGCCGGTTTAATCGGGTTTCCATTACCAACCGCATGTTCTTTCTATGTATTTTCAATAAAATTCTTTAACTTCATAATCTGTTCCTTCATGGCTCTGGTCCTGACTTTATCTTTCTCATTTTCCCAATATTTCCAAATTCAGATTCTCAAGAGAGAACATCTCCACCTTGATAGTTCATTGTTCCTTGACTGCGAGGTCATAGGTCAGTGGCTAACCTATGGCCACCCATGGCTTGGATTTTCATACCCTATACAATCAAGCATGCCTGGGTTGTACAGAATTTTTGTTCAAAATCTGCCCCTTCAGCAGAGGCTGTGGGCCAGGGACCTCTCCTTTACAAGGACTGGTGGGAGAGGCTCGCATAAGAAATATTACGACTAACATAGCTGACATAGGAAAGCTATACTTCCTGAGCGCTTACTTTGTGTCACAGTGTCAGGTTCTGTTCTAAGCACTTCACGTACATTATTAGCTCTTTTAATCCTACCTACAGTCTTATGAGGCAATTGCTACCACTATTCCTATTTTACTGAGGAGGAAACCAAGGACCAGCAAGTTCAAGAAAGTTCAGTTTCTAGCTAGGCTGTAGCTCTGGAGTCCATGGACTTCTGCACCATGTGGCCAAATGTGGGATTTCATGATGGATGGGTTATAGCATAGACCAGATGCAGAAAAGTCACTTTCTAAGGGAAGTTGTGTCCATACAGTGGGTAGATAATAAAGGAGGAACTGAAAAAAGATGCAGAGTGTTTAAGGGAAGAAGGGATATCCCTTACTTAGTAGCATGAAAAAAAAAGAACATTTCTGGAATGAAGTCCTTCTTCAGCATTGACATTTATGTTTCTCAGAGTCTCACAGGGAATGAGGCCTGAGAGCAGATGTACCAGGCACTGTCACAGAGATGAGAGAGGTGTGGACAGTGTTTCATGGGAGCCTGAAGGTTGAGCATGTCTGCTTGGAAGTCCAGGAAGCCCCTTGGACAAGGGGAGTTTAAAACTTTTGACCCTTCTTCTTGTATTAGGGTGTTTGTTTGTTTGTTTGTTTGTTTGTTTGTTTGTTTTGGTTTTTTTGTGATACTAGGGATTGAACTCAGGGTCATTATACCTCCAGGCTACACTCCCCAACCTATTTTTTAATTCTTTATTTTGAAACAGGATCTCACTAAATTGCAGAGTGCCTCATTAAGTAGCTGAGGCTGGCTGCGAACCCAGATCCTCCCAAGGACTGGGATTATAAGCATGTGCCACTATGCCCAGTTTGCATTAGGTTTTTGACACTCAACTATCACATCTAATCCTCAAAAACTGTGTCAAGGTCTCAGACTTGGGTAGCAGTTCTGCTTCTTCCATCTGCTGCACATCCCTACCCAATTTTGGTCCCAAAGTGAAACATCTGTTGTCGCTAGCTGTATTTGCCCATTTCCTTTGACTCTTGCTATTGAGACCCCCCACCCCTGCAACATATTTTGCTCAGCCTTGCCCCTCCTTTTCCCAGTTCTTCTTTTCATAAACTATCCCTCCTTATAAAACCACAAACATCCTGAATTGTTTTCATATTTCCCCTTTCTCTGAATTTATGAGGTACCTTCAATCTGTAGTATTTTGAGGAAACTAACAGAATAGTATTTAAGGCCTATTCTGCTTAGAATGTATTTTAGAGTTTTTGAAGAGGGAAAAAAGAATCTCCTTTAAAAGATCAAGATTCAAACATAAGTGCTGGACATCACAAAGCCTAGTAACAGTAAATTCTTTTGGGACAGTGAGGTGAGACCTTAAGCCCCACAAGCACATGTAGCTATGTTGAAGAGAAGGTTGTCAGACGTGAGAGCCTTAATCTAGCTGGAGCTACTTCAAGTCTCCCAGAAAGCCATGAAAAGGACCATCAGGAGAGGCCCTGCCCATCCATTCTGTTTCTCTAGGCAGTTTGAACTTTAGGAAGAGAGGTAAGAATGGAAGGAAATTTGGAGACTAAGGAGGGAAAATAGTTTCTTCTTACTGTTAGTGTGATATAGCAGGACCAGATAGAAATGATGCCTCCCTCCAAAAGACCAGCAAATAAATATTGATGGCCAATAATGTGCCTGCTGTACACATTTTCTTAGAGTTTTGCTGAGGCTACATATCTTTCTTTGTCCTCTCTCCAAATAATTTACTAATTCACATTTTTAATGAAAGCAATAGTTTCATTTCATATAGATCTGTATTTGAGCAGGTCACTAAACTGCATTGAGCTTTCACTTTTTTCATCTATGAAATGGAAACAGTATCTACCAAACTTACAGATGTCATATTATAAACACTCAAAATCTGTTCACTCCAACACCCCATAGTAATTAAGTGGCACTGTGGCAGCCTCTGGTCTAGTCTAGGGGTGTCAAAAAAGAAAAAGATAAAAATATCTGTCCTTGTGGGGCTCAGGGTCTAGCAAAATTTACCAGGGGCATTCTATATCTGAGCTATCCCCCCAGCTCTTTTATTTACTTACTTATTTGAAACAGGGTCTTGCTAAGTTGGTCAGGCTGACCTTGAACCTGCAATCCGCCTGTCTTAGCCTCCCAAATACTGGGATTATAGGCATGTGCCACCAGGCCCAGATATTCATTCGTTCCTTTCATCTCTCTCTCTCTCTCTCTCTCTCTCCTTTCTCTTCTTCCCTCCCTCCCTTTCCTCCCTTCCTTCCCCTCTTCCTTCCTCTCATGAAACAAGCAGTTGCTGAATAATGTATGCTCGAGGGTGTTTACAAGTGGATCAAATCTAGAAATCTATTATTGAACATGGTGATGGGACAGAAATGAGGAAGCTGGATTCCAGACAGAACTTTGCTGGAAACTAGCTTTGTGACTGCAAAAACCACTTGGCTTCATATCCTCATCTGTAAATGAGAGAATTGGGTTATACAATCTCCAAGGCTCCTTTTACTTTAAAATGTGTAGTTTTGTTTACTCCCACAGGGATGGCCACCCTCTTGCTCTTGGTGGTAGCTGGCATGGTGCCTAGAAAGAACTTATCAGCTCTCAGGATGTGCCCTGCACCCTGCAAATTCCAACATATCAGATGAAGACAAACATCACCAGGCTCAACTATAGAGTGTGATTACATGCCATTTTCTATCATTTCTTGTTATTTTGGTTGTTTCCCTACTAGATTACACATTCTTCAAGGCAAAAGTAAAAAAATAAATTATACATATTATTGTCTGGATTGGGAAAATCCATTTGCAATTAGAAACCTGGATTTGCATTTTGACATTTTAAAATTATGTTTCTTCCTTGAGTAAATCCAATTCTGTCCCTACAGCCTTATATGACTTATTTATTAATTGAGCAATTAATTAATTTCCCACTTTACGTACCACAAAAATATAAAATTTAGTTTATTCCTCATTGGGATGATTTGTGCATTTCAGATTCGTAAGGTTCATTATACTTATACAAAAAGAAAAGGACAAATTTGCAAATATTAGCACTTAATGTACAGTACAAGTCTACCTAACCTGAGTCCTACAATACCAGAAATGATGGCAAATACCAAACATTATCAGGAGACTGGTTTTATTAGCATTGGATGCAAATCAAATTATAGGAGGTTAAAGGAGGTGAAGCTATGGAGAGTGGTTAGCACTTGTGTTCTGGAACCAGACTGTGCATTTGAATCCAAACTGCTCCTTAGCCATGGGTGACCTGAACGGGCTACTTCTCTGGGCCTCAGTTTCCCTATATGTCAAATGGAGTTGATAACTGTTAGGTGAATTAATATTGGGAAAACATTTAGAACAGTGCCTGCCAGGGAAAGTGCTTTATAATTTTAGCAGACTGCTTAGGAGAGAGTTGAAGGGAGAACAAATGTGAAGGACAGGCAGATTGCTTACAGAAGTCGGTGGTGAAGGGAGTGGAAAATTGGACCATGCTTACAGGAAGCGGGAGAGTCAAGCACTCAAGCACAGGTGTTTGTGTGTATTTTGTTTCCCAAGATAAGGAAAGCCAGTGTGTATTTGAAAGTGGATGGGAAGGAGTGAGTAGCCAGGAAGACAGAGGAGAGCAGCAATAACTATGGGATCAGGGAGATCTGTAGCAAGGACACAGGTGATTAGAGGTGACAGGAGGGAACTCTAAAGCAGCTTTTAATGCTCTTCAAAAAATCAAGCTGGTGTTTATAATATGCTATGGATCTGGCTTGAAAATTTAGAAGGTGACAGCGCAGACTACCATAGCCGTGAGTTGTTCGGGATCAGGCAGTGGATGGGGAGAAATTAGTGAGCTGATGTGAGTGAGCAGAGTGGACTTCCTAAGGACATGCTGAAAAGAAGCTGAAGCGCTTTGGTACAGCTGCATCATCTTGGAAGGAAATTTGCAGAAAGACTGACACAAAATTGAGCACAAAGAGCCTCTGTGAGCACAGCCACCAGGCACTGTCAGCCAAACCACCAACAGCCACAGGGCCCGCAAACTATCCCTGGCAGAAAACTGAAACCTGGGCTGTGTTTAGGTTTCTGTGAGTGCCCACTCACATGCCAATCCTTTTACCATAATCTCTACAAGAAGGATTCTGTCCAATGGTCAATCTCTTCCTCTTCCTTTTCCTCTTCTCTTCCTCCTCTTCCTTCTTCTCTTCTCCTAGTTTCTTAACAGAAGTCTTTAAAAACTGCACTGCAATATGCTTTAGTAATAACAGTGTTTTAACTGAAATTCTTGGACTCTCATATCCATGTCGAACCCGCGACAAAGTTGAACAGTCCTGAAGAGGGGAGTGAGGATTAAAGACAAAGTCAATACTAAGTCATTACTGGGAGGGCTGACAGTCAATACTGCAGCCTCGAGTTTATTTTACAGGACCTTTTTATACCAAGACACCAGGAAGCTTATACAAGAAAAAGAACATGGGAAAGTTAGCTCATACAAGAGAAGTAACGTGGGAACGTTAGCTTATACAATGGCAACATAACATACAGAACATGACATGAGGTTTAGTAGCCCCTTGCAAGACCTATTGTCTTAATCTACTGATTGTACCAAAGCCCCTCAATCATAGCTCAGTACAAGCATCATAGGCATCTAGATCCGGGTTATTGTTTCCTAGGTCTGTACTGTCAGCACACAACGCATGGCTTGGTTTTAACAAAACATGGGTAATTAATCATTGTCTCTAACATATCCAGACAGAGGATCAGTTTTGCTGGCAAGTTGGTTATCATATACACTTGGCAATTTAGGAGGAACTCAGCAAACCTATATGCTTACCTGAAACAAGAGCAAAAGGACTTATTTAAGGCAGGAAGACCTTGGGCAGCATAAATACAAATCATCATATTGGCAAGAGCTAAGGTATCTATGGGAGGCACATTAGTAGCTGCTCTCCTACATTCTCAGGAAAGGCCATACTTAGCTGTGGATGAAAGTCAGTTTGGTAAAGGGGTTAGGCATCACACTCTTGTAATCCCAGTCCTTGGGAAGCTAAAACAGGAGAATTTCAGGTTTAGGGCCAGCCTCAGAAATTTAGCAAGAGCTTCAGAAACTTAGTGAGACCTTATTTCAAAATAAAATAGAGCTGGGGTATAACTCAGAGGTAGAATGCCCCTGAGTTCTATCCACAGTACCAAAAAAAAAAAAAAAAAAAGAGTTGGGGGGAGGGGTAAACATTAAATCCAATTAAAAGCAAAACAGTTTGGTATCACCTGACCTATGGTAGGTTTCAAATAAATGTTTCTACCTTTTCTGCTTTCCACCCACACAGCCACTTTTTAAATACTGCTTCTCCACATGTATTAAAAGATTGATCCCTAGTTAAAGGGCTTATAGATATCAGTAGTGTGAAGCAAAGTACCCTTCCCGGAGTCCCCCACCTCATGCACATGGGCAGCCTCTTTCAGCTAAATATAATTGTCATATGGTGTTAGTTATACTGCATTGTTAGACTCCTTCCTAGAGCCCCTTGGGATCCACATACCAGCTGTGCATGCTCACACCCCGTCTATGCTTGTTTCACTGCTAACTGCTCACACTGTGACCTTCAGAGGCCCACCACTGGGTACAGACTGAAGGGCCTAGTTGTTTTTTTTTTTCCTCACCCAATACAGAAATAATTGATGGATATGAGAGTAGAAAAGTCCAGACCCCAGAACTCCCCTAAGGATCAAGCAGAGGCTGGGTTCACCTGAAATTTCATCCCTTCTTAGTTTTTTTCTACTTTCCCACCCCCTTATTTGTGTCTTCTGGGCAAATCCTTAATAATTAACTTACATTCACATCCGTGACTCAGAGTCTGCGTCTGGGAGTACTCAAGTGAAGACAGCCCTTACTTATCATTCATTCACTCATTTTAAAAAAGGTCACTGAGTGTCTGTGTGTTTCCTCCCAGTTCAGTGAAGAAGAGTGATTTATTGTTACATGAAATATCACCATGACTATCCTCAAGGTACTATGTGGGACATATAGTGACTATACAGTTTAGAGATAAGGGATACTTTTTAAAAATTTTATTTTTTTAATTGGTGCATTGTAATCATACATCTTTGTTAAGTACAAGCTGGTAAAGGTATATATGCACACATTTCTCATTTAACCCTTCCCCAATTCCCACCCCACTCCTTCACCGTCCCTCCTTCTCAGGTTCAGATTAGTGATTGACTTTGATATGTTTGTGAAAGTACATCATGTGCATTAAGGTGTCTCCCTCACCCCATCACCTTCAGTTAAGTCACCTTCTTTGCTCACCTAAGGTTTCTCCTTCTTCATCTGGAGTCGATAAGGGACACTTTTAAAGTCTGAGGATACCATCATGTCACAGACCTAGTAGGATCAGAGTGCTAAAAGATTTGGATTGTCCTTGATCTCATGATGTTAGTCATTGAGGAAGAGTCAATCACTTGTCTAGAATTCTATTTGATTCAATACTTATTGGGCTTTGACTGTGAACCAAAGTATGAGAAACTGATGTATAGACAAAGTAGAATATGATAAGTGCACCTTGAATAATGTATAAAATGCTTAGGAGTACAATAAAAGGATAGTATCATTCTAAGGAAACGGGAGGCTGGGCTTTGCAGGATAAGTAAAATTAATTCCGGAGAGAGGTGGAAAGAGGCATTTTGGAAATAGAGAATAGCGTAGTCCATAGGGTTTAGGTGTGAAAGAGCATGGGCAGGGTTCTGAAAAAGTGAGTGGCTTAGTGACCAAAGTAGGGTGAGCATTAGATCAATCTAGGGGCATAGGCTAAGCCACTCAGTGGTGAACCTTAGGTAATTCAGGACTTTATCCTGTAGCCATGGGAAACTTTCCAAGATACTTGGGATTCACTAGCATTGGTCTTGGAAACAATATGAAGAGTGTGTTTAAGAGAAGAAAAGGTTGGTTTGGAAATAGTTGTCAGAAGTCTATTATTAGGTAAAATCATATACAATTTCCAATACACAATCATTTTTAAATACTTTATGTATGTATGTATGTATATGTATGTATGTATGTATATGTATGTATGTACTGGGGCTTAAAACCAGGAGTATTCTACTTCCAAGCTATGCACTCAGTTCTTCCTATTTTTTATTTTGAAACAGGGTCTTGCCAAGTTGCTGAGACTGTCCTTGAACCTCGATCCTCCTGTCTCAGCCTTCCAAGTATTGGGATTATAGGCATGTGCCACTGCACCTGGCATAATAGGATTTATTGATAGAGCAGCCCACAACAGAATTTAACAGAAAGTACAGGAATCCCCTATATGCTCCCTGCCCTCACACACACACAGCCTCCCCATTACCAATATTCCCTACCTGAGTAGTGCATTTGTTACGACTGATGAACCTGCACTCACATCATCACCCAGAGTCCACAGTTTACATTAGTTTCACTCTTGGTGTTATTCATGCCATGGATTTGAAGAAATGTATAATGACAGGTATCCTCCATTATAGTATCACACAGAGTAGTGTCAGTATGTAGAACTCAGATGGTTTTCAGGGACTGTGGAACACAAATAGTTTTCAGAGGCAGCTACCCCAAAACGACCCAGGTAGTTTTGACCCAGCAAAAATTACAATTTCATATGGTTCAAGCTGGTAACTCTAGCCAAAAATGAGAGTGAGACTCCGAAAAGTGGTACAAAGATGAGGGGGGGAAAAACGAGTTGAATGAAAGAGTTAAGCAAGAAAGAAAACTTACAGCCCAAAATGAATGATCCCCTCCACAGCTGCAGAAAGGAGTGTGACAGCAAAGTGAAGGCTTCTGCTGAGAATGGGGTGAATGGTGGAGAGGGCCCTTAAGGGAAATGAGGGTTCACTAGAGGAGCAGCTCACCCAGGGCAACGGGGAAGCACACCATGCTTCAGAGCCGCTGGCTCCTCACAAATGACCTTACGGTCCCTCCTTGCTGTATTCATTTCCACTATTTGACAGTTGATAGGCATATGATATTCAAATTCCTAAAGTTGCATCTACTACTAAAATATAGCTGACAAATACTGCACTCATGTGTGTTTGCTTAATTAAAGCCGGTCTCTAAACAAGAACCAAGTAGCATAATAGTCGGAGGAGAAATTTAGTGGCCAGCTAAGGTAGAAACCTGTGCTGCCCAGATGATTCTTTGGTATATGGAGACTTTTTTCACATGGGAGTGCAAAGGGGGCTCTACATGTCTCACTGAATAAATCAAAAAACCTGTTATTTTTCTCCCTTAAGTCGGATCACTCTCCCAGAGCCATAATATTTTTGTGAAAAGTGCAACATTTTCTATTTGCTCTGAAATAGACATTGTATAAAAATGTAATTTTTGCTGTGAAAAAGACATGTCATTTTATGATCTTTCAAATACTGCCTTCCTAAAACAGAAATCATCCATTTGGACAACACACTCAAGAATTGAAAAACTACAGCCAAGCCTGGTGCATGCCTGTAATCCCAGTACTTGGGAAGCTGAGACAGGAGGATCACAGGTTGGAGGCCAGCCTCAGAAACTTAGTGAGATCCTCAACAACAGCGAAATCTTGTTTTCAAATTTAAAATAAAATAAACAGGGCTGGTGGTGTAGCTCAGAAACAGAATGTCCTTGAGTTCAATCCCGAGTACCACACACATATACACACACAAAAGAAAACTACATGTCTGTGTAGACAATTTACATAATGTCACCCCACTTAGAATAGGTATGCCATCTAAGATTATCTTTATTACATTTATTTTAAGAAAAATACTCCAGGAAGCCAATAAAAAAGACTAATTAAGGAAACTTTGGAGCTCATTTCTTTCTTGTAACAATTTCTTGTAAGAATTTCATTTCATTCTGCTTTTTTTCTTGTAAGAGAATTACTGAGAAATATATAAAATAAATATTTTCCAGCTATGACAAAATGTTTTCGTAGAATTTTTCCATTGCATCTAATGAATTTAGGCTATAATTTGGAGAATGCTGCTGAAGGCTTGGGACGAATTTCGGCATCATTTATTCATGCCACAAATACGTATTGGCCATTGACCTACGTGCCAGGCTCTGTGTAAACTGCAGAAGACAGTGGTGAGCAAAACCAGACACGGTTCCTGCCCTCAGGAAGCATATAGCCTAGATATAATGACAAATTTTAAACAAATAATCAAAACATAGCTGCTAATTTTAAACTTCATTCAGTTCCTAAAAAGAAATAGCGAGTTTCATATACTGGGGAACCCATGCTAGTCATCAAGATGTTCTTTGAGGAAGTGAGGTTTTTTTTTGTTTTGTTTTTTGTTTTTGTTTTTTCAAATTGAGATGAGATCTGCAAGATGAGTACAAGTTAGCCAAATGAAGAAGGATTGGAAGAGCACTTAAAGGCAGGAGAAATTTCCAGTGCAAAAGTCCTGAGGCAGAAAGGAAATGACACTTTATCATGTACAAAGATGGCCAGTGTGGCCTGAGCACACAAGACCAAAAGGGCAAAAAGTTTTAAATGAGTTTCCGGTCAAATAGGGCCTTGGAGATCAAGTTAAGATTCTGGTCTTTACTGCATGAGCAATATAGGAAGCTATGGAAAATACTAAATTGGAGAGTGGTAGAATCAGATTTGCCTACAACAAACCATTTGGAGCAAATGAATTTGTATTTAGTATTTAACAAGTACTGAGATAACTACTCTGGAGATTTAAGAGGTCATATCCAACAGGGTCTCTGTTTTCAGTAGTTGATGTGGAAGTGTATGAGGAATTACGAGTGTGAGTCAGAGCATGGAGGTGGAATGAGATGGTTTTAGGAAAGTAAAAACTAAAGCACCTTTATTTACTCCATCATAATCAATGGGAATTGACATGTGAGGTTTTTTTTGTTTTTTTTTTTAATGGTCAAGGAAGCGTTATTTCACAAAAGGATTCATAACCAATAATTCTGTCCCTCGAAACCTTCTGTCTGTTTACAGATCAGGTACCACACAAACAACTATGCATCCAGCTCCACCTCCCTACCCCACCAGTGTTCCTCAACCCTGATGTGGAGTGACCATTTGGAAAGGTGAGCTGTAGAAGCTGCCAAGATTTACTGTGTAGCCTGATCTCATCTTTCTCTTCTGATCTGCGTTCTTACTCTAAAGGCAGAATATCTCTAAGAACTAAAATGCAAATTAGAGCATACACATGTGATTAAGGAGTACCAGATTTCTTAGAGGAGCTGTTGTATTTTAAAACTCCACTTAAATTTCCTCCAAGAGCTTTCTGCAATGGGTTCCAGTCTTGTTTCCTGGCAAATCAGTTCTCCTGCCCTTAAAGATTCTGCATGTCACTGGGTTTTCATAACAAGGACAGTCTCCGGGAGAATTTTAAGACTAAACTACTTTCTTGATTAGACATCAATCCAGCGTGCTCACCATATGGCTAGCACACTCTGGTTGCCCTTCTGATTAGATTTATTTTCTATAAAATGTGTACTTCAGTAAATGAACACTCCAGAAAGCAGAGTTTAATGCCAAAGTGTGAGGCGGCATGAGTGGCTAGATTAAATTTCAATCATTAGTTTTCTCTCTCAAACACCTCTTTCCAATATTTATGTTAGGGACTACAGGGATATAGAGTTAATTGAATAAAAAATCTGCTAGATATTTATGTGACCTATTATTTTAAGAGGGAATATAAATGAAAATATTTATTTTTTCAAAGATAGTAAACATGACTTATCAAATAAGTTGACCTCTTCATTTTAATGGAAAGTCAACACACTTTGTTTCATTTTCTGGTTATTGTCAGGTATAATAACTCCTCTACTCAATACAGGCTGTTATTATGAATGTGGACATTCAAGTGGCTTAATATCCTTGAGCATTTGTCCTCCTGCAGTTGAGGTAACTGAGACACAATCACTATTTTTCAGAAGAACTGAGTATGTTTTTCAGTGAGGATATAGTGTGTAATTATGCCTACAGGATATGAATAAGCTGGTAGATTTTAGAAAACAGATTAAACATCATGAGACCACTATGATTTTTACTCAACTGGCCTTTACAATACTGCATCCCTCTTTAAATAACCGTGAGATATAAATATATATACCTGGGCATTGTTGTGATATGAACATGGATTCTCTTGGGGGGAGGGGTGAAGGGAAAAGAAGAGACATCTTGCTTCTGTATCTTTCTTTTTTATTTCGATAGATTAACTTTAATGCTGTTTTAAAAGTGAATCTTGTACTTTCCCCCATTATAAAAAAATAAGTTATACTCTATAGAAACTTTGAAAAATGAAAAAAAATTAGGAAGAAAGGCAGCTTACTAAACTTGAGTTCTACTCAGGGAAAAACTATCATTATGTTAATTTTTTGTATTATTTTGCCCTGTACTTTTCTTGATTTTATTTTATATACATGTAATATTATATATGTATTTTTGAATTTTATTCTTATTTCATTGAATATAAAATAAGCATTCCTCAGACTATTTTAAAATTCTTTGTAAAGTTAGTTAATATCAATATGAGTTTATCAAAAGAGTGTACTATATTTTATCTAACCATAATCTGTGGTCACATTTGGCACTGTGATAAATAATACTATATCACTACCCAAAAACTGAAATGCAAGGATTTTCTTAATATCTGTGATTTTTTTGCCATAAGAAGACTTTAAGAAATAAGTAATATGAAATTTTTAATGTTCCTTAAAGATGCATGTAGTCAGACTGTTTTCCAAAAAAAAATATGGAGATTTGAAATTTCATTACAAGAGTTTCTGCTTTCCTTCACCCTAGACAACACTATAACACAATATTTTAAAAAACTGATAGGAGAAAAATTGTGCTTTATTGCTCTTTCACTTTATATACTTCTGTATTTCTTTTTAGACTATTTGCCCATTTGATGTACCTATAATTCCTTTTATTTATAAAATACATGTAATTACTTCAAATGAGAATGTTTGAATATATAAGGTATATATATTTATTACTCATATCTACAATTCATACCATACCCAAAATTTAAAAAAAAACCAAAACTCTGCTCAGTGCTTATTGCATCTTTCTTTCTTTATTCTAACAGATAATGAAAGAATGGAGCTCAACTTTTTGTTGCAATTCCTGTTTCCCTGAGTTTGTGTATTTCTTCCCATCTGAGAAGGAGAGTTTTACATGGTTTGGATTGGACCTTTATTTTCATCCTATTTTTATGTTAATGTTTTTTCTCATTAGTAATACACAGAGACCAATTTTTTTATAATCTATATCTCCGAATATTAATTTGGCTTCTTTGAAGATTTTGAATATTCATTTAAGAAGTTGGGCAGGATTCCACAGCTGAGGATTGGTGAGAAAAATGGGCCAGAGAAAGACTCATGTTCCAGGAATTTCCTCAACTTCAAACATTTCATGAATCTTCATCAGTGTGGACAGCTTTACATTTTATAATAGTTTTGATTTTACAATATGGATTTGAATAATCATCTAAGTTTTTGACAGGGAAGAGTCAACACAATGAGAGCAAGAATTCAATTAAAGGACATGAACTTACTGAAACAGAAAAGCATGCCTGATGAAGTCAGGATGGTATGAACACAGAGGATATTTATGCCAAATGTGTGATTAATGAGGAGTGTTGTGTCCCTCCAGGCTAAGTTTGCAAATAAAAGTCTTTAAATTTGAATTCTGGTTATGGGTCATTTGGTAATTCAGGAATATGCTCAATTGTTTTATCTTTGCTTTTTAAAGACAAAAGACTGAGGCAGCTAAGGGCACTCTTGAAGTGTCATGAACAAATATGAGACCAGTTGATTAATTATTCAGTTATAGCATTAAAAACATTCAGACACAGCCACCTAATTATTTCTTCATTTTTATCTTATTTTTTAATTACTGTCAAGAGATCTTATGATTTCTTCTCAGACAGCATACAAAAAGGCAAAATTAATAAGTGACAGGTTTTTTTTACAATAAATTTTGTAACTATGAAATAAAGGAGACTATCTTGTCTGTATTGAAATAAAAAAATTATGTGGACTTTTAAAAAGCACTTTGAGTGATCTAATAGCTTTCAGCTGATGTGCCCTTACCTGCTTCTAAATTCAACCAACCTTTCTTCCCCTCCCCTATTTGCTTATTTCAGCATTTTATCCTTTGTCTTTTTCAGGCACTCTGCTAAGGGCTGTGTTGTCACTTCTACACACTCTTAGGAAGCAAAGAAAATATGGTATCAGCAGTTTCACCTTAGAAGCCTATCCTATGACTCCATTGTCATTTCTGTCAACTGGATTAAACCAGTTGTTGAGTCATCTTCTTAAAAAGCTGAATCAGTTCTGAAGCCTTCATTTGAAATGCTTTTAGCTAGCACAAGCTGATGCTGTAAACAATCACTTGTTTCAGGTGTGAATTCATTGAGTTTTATGAAACACATAGTATTTGACACCATTATAGGAATTCTGTGTTCCTTTGTATTGGTTAGATTCCTGTCACTGTGACAAAATACCTGAGAAAATCAACTTAAAGGAGAAAAAGTTTATTTGGGCTCATGGTTTCAGAGTTTTCAGTCTATGATCACTTGGCCCATCACTTTGGGCCTGTTCTAAAGCAGAACATCATGGCAGGGAGTGGGTGATAGAGCAAAGCTGGTCATCTCATAGTGGTCAGGAAGCAAAAAGAAAGAGAAAAGGGGGTCAGGGAAAGGCATTCTATTGGTCCCATTCCCTAAAGGTTCCATCACTTCCCAATAGTATCAGAGTTTGGTGACCATGTCTTTAGCACACAGGTCTTTGGGGGATCTTTTAAGATCCAAACCATATGACACTTCTGTTACTTCTATTGGTCCATTATCTAGCTATGTTGTTATCTAGCAGTCATCTATTATTATTTTATTTTTACAAAAGAGGATCCAGTTTATAGAGGGTTATCTGGTATCACATAGCTAATATAAGTAAGAATTCAGATTCAAGTTCAACTTTTTACATTCTAGTTATGTTGTTCTTCCTACAGCACAGTGGGATGTAAGATTTGTTACAATAATATCCTGTTTATAAGACAATGTGATGTGGCAGTAAAAGCCTGGATTTTGGAATCAAAGTTGGGTTTAAATTTGGTTTTGCCACTCAAACTGTGTGACCTTGAGAAAGTTAATTATTCTCACTGAGTTTCAGTCAACTAATCTATGAATTGAAGATAATAATACTTACCTGTAGGGTTATTGTGATAATGTATGTAAAGTGCATGTAACATAATAGGTACTCAGTTAAATATTAACTATGATTAATTCCTTATCTACATTTATCTACAACTGTTTAATGAGTTCTCAGTTTCAACTATAGACAGACTTCTTGACTGTGTGGGTTTAAATGTCATGAGCAGATTCTACTTCAAATTCCTGGAAAACTATTCTTGTTTATAATACCCCATGATTATTTTTGCCAATGCAAAACTTACCCACCTCCCACATGTCCAAATCTTACCTTGTTCTTAGCCCTTGAGAAATTTAAGTATATTTGTTCTCTACTTGTATTCCTAGCCCTGAAGTTAGATAGTATTGATTGATGATTATTGTATTATTCCTGAATTACTTCAGTGGGTATATCTCTTTCCCTTAACAAAATTCCAAGTCATGGTGGATTAGAGACGCATTTCTTATATTTTCTTATAGATATCTCAAAACTAGTATAGTGTTTGGCATCTAGAAAGATGTTCTTTACTTAGTAAATTATCAGCAAAGGTAACATTTGTATATAAGATTAACAGTTTAAAACTTAAACGAATATGATAGAAAGCCCTTTCCATATTGTGGTTCAACTTGGAAAATTTCTTGTTAAGCTTTCCTATCAGCAGAAAAATCATATTCAATTAAATATAGTAATGCTTCTTAAAGCTCTTTGTGTAAAGTAATTAATAAAGTGACTGGAAATTTTCAAAAAATAATGACTATTTGGCAGACATTCCTCATACACTAGAATGATTTTTGTCCAATTAGTTTGAAATCTGATGTAGAAAAAGTATACATCTATATAAATTACTCCTGATGCTTTTTTAAAAGTAGTCTTTATTTTTAAAGGAGTTTTAGGTTCAAAGCTAAATTAAGTGGAAGGACAAAGAATACTTTTGTTTCTAATTTACAGAAATGTATCAATTGCACACTAAATTTACCTAAAAATGAGTTTTGTTGTATATGAACTCAAATATTCTGAATCATAATTCAGCAACACACTTACTGATTCTTAACGAATGCCTTCATCTTCATTTTCATTTTACCTTTAGTAAACACAGATTCTCATCATTATGTGGTGAGGTTATAATGAGTATAGAACTTATTCTCAAAATAAGTTCCTTAGGAAGTCTGCCCCCAAAATGTTACATACAGAGAAACAGCAGTTGATTATCAATTTTAATGTGATTATAGGAATTACTGTAAAGCTTTATGAGACACACACAAAAAAACAAATATGTAACATTGCTATGCTTCATAAGTGGGCTATGTGGAGATGGTTTCTGACTATGCATGTATGTAATCTATTCTGTATGATCTTAGACCTGTGATTTTGCACTGAATGAACTGAACTCCAGCCTATTCCAATCTCCATTGTATTTCAGCACCCGTTCTTTCATTCAGCACTCCTGCTACCCAGCAAGAAAGAGAACAAATAAACAAAAAGCCCAACTGTGTTGCTCCCAAGAGTGGTGCCAAAAATGTGAAAGACATGCCAATCCCTGATGAGACGTTAGAACTGGAATAGGTAAGAGAACAGGCAATATTAAATTGAGAAGATTGGTAGCAAAGAATAAGGGATAGTTTTTCAAGCAAAATTGGGTAAATGTCATACTAAAAATTTATGAAGAGGAAGGGGAAAAGTTAGTAATTAATATATTCACTAAAAGGTGTAAAAAGTATACAAAGATAGTCTCTTTTTTATGTATCTGGATATATTTAATTCTACAAGTTTCTTTCAATTTGGCCCCTTCATTTTTACTGCCATGGTCTAAATCTAAGCCTCCATGTCATTTCCCATCTGAATTACCTCAATGACAGGTGTCCTGCTTTTGATTTGGGGTGCCAGAATCATCTTCTACACCTGCTGCAGAGCAATATTTTGTTAATAAAATGAAAATCCATTTGTTATTTTCCTTCTGAACACCTGCCATATTTTATGCCCTTAAGGAAAAAAAAAAAAAGAAAGAAAAAAACAACCTAGCTTTGTCTGTAGAACCTTCTACAATCTGATCTCTGCCCAGCTTCTGATCTCTTCCACCTCAATCTTGTTTTCTAATTGCTATAGTTTGGATTTAGAATGCCCCCAGACTTTATGAAGACAAGACAGCCATGTTAGAAGCAAGGCCTGGTTGCTGAGGAAGGGCTCCTGGAGATGTGGCCTTGGGAATTATAAATGGACCCTTCTCTCCCTTCTCTCCTTACTGTCTTTCTCTTTTGCTTCCTGCCTCCATGATGTGGGGCAGAGCCCTTGAACATGATTTCTCTACTCCCTACACCATTCTCTGAGCTCCGTAAACTTTACCCAGTCTAATATGGACTGAACTCCTGAAATCTCCAGAATGGTGAGCAAATACATCTTCCTTCCTCTAAATTGTTGTCATCAGGCATTTTGGATCATAGGACTGAGAAAATTGACTGAAAAATTAGCAATGCCAAGCTGGCATCTCATGTCTCTGTGCTTTGCACACACCATTCCTTATATACTATATACGCCCTGCTCCCTTTCACCTTATGACTGACTTTAACCCATCTTTCATGCTTCACTTCAAGTGCCACTTCCTCTAGGAGAACTTCTTCCTTGTCAAAACATCTTCTTGTGTTGTAATTCCTTGGTCTATTGCCCATCATGCCTGCCATCTGAGGTGAGGACTAGATTTTTCTTCTCTATATCTGATGTATCTGTCATGGTGCTGGGCACAGAGCTGGTACTCAATGTAATTGCCAATTGAGGTTGGGATAAAATCATTAATTATGGATAATTCAAGGCCTAACTCATTTTTACATTATGTAAAACATAATTAGCCACATTTTCTAAGTAACTGTTCAATTTATGGCTTCTCAAACTTCCATGGAACTAATTTTATACTTATCAAATAGGCAGAGATTGTGCAGAGAGAGCAGACAAATCTGAAAAAGTATCATAACTTCATCTCATTGGTAGAGTTTTAAAGATAACCTTGGAAATTCAAGGAAAAATTTAAAAAATGAAATGTTTCTCTCCATCTTAATTCAGAATTTCCTCAAAGAGCATAATAATATAGTATTATAGAAATAGCTCAGGCTTTGACATTGGGACATCCTGAGCTTGAATCCTTACTGATTCTATATAGTTATATGATCTTGAAAATAATACATATTATCTCAGCCTCAGTTTCCTTACTTGTAAAGTACAGTAATACCTATCTTATAGTGTTTCTTCAAAGACTAGAGCTAAGTTATGTGAGGCTATTATTTTAAAGACTATTTCATATTGTTAGTGGGTAAAAATGTTCCAAAGAAAGTCATTTACAGTATGCCTCAACTTTGAGTGTGTGGCTAGAATTTGGATCTGAGAGTTAGGAATTATGTGTGCACCAAAGGAGTATATACACATAATAAGGCCCCAAGCAATTTTACTACAAGTCCTTTGCACATCTCTAACCATTCTTTAAAGAGTTGAATTTCCATTAGACAGCTGATCAACCAGTGGGATTTCCTCTGTAAGAATATTCCTGCCAAGCCGGGCGTGGTGGCGCATGCTTGTAATCCCAGCATTTGGGAGGCTGAGACCGGAGGATCCGGGTTCGCGGCTAGCCTCAGCTACCTAGTGAGGCACTCCGCAACTCAGTGAGACTCTGTTTCAAAATAAAGAATAAAAAATAGGGCTGGGGGTGTAGCTCGGAGGTAGAATGCCCCTGAGTTGAATCCCCAGTACCGCAAAAAAAAAAAAAAAAAGAATATTCCTGCCAAAAACAAAGATGGTTTTGAACTACACCTCCTGGAGCTTCACATGTAAGTGTTTGCAAAGTTAAGAGGAAAAGTCCAAAGCTAGAGTCTCCATTCATATTCAGAGCAAGATGTGAGATATGGGATATGAAGGAGAAAAAAGAATCTGGAGAATTACCAATGGAAGTTACATCTTCTAGAACACTTGTTTTGGTGTCTCTGAACTGCATCATAGTACTAGAATTAGTTGGTATTAAGTGAGACTCTCTCCCAGGTCACCTGTTCATGACAAGAAGCATGGTTCTGTCATCAGTCTATAGGAGATTCAGGTTACAGAATATAACTGTTATGCTGCTGTTAACCCATTGCACAACTGCTATATTGTAGAACCCACTGGTACCACATAGAAAAATGACAGATGCTAAAAAGAAGTGGTCGAGATTTGGGGTCGCATTTCTCAGACTTGCCTAATTGTACTAATCAACTGAGGATTGTTAAAGTAGAAAATTCTAGCTACTTCCCAGGAGGTAATGAGTCAGAATACCTGGTATGGGGACTAGAATTTTGTATTTTTCAAATAAGTCGAGAAGGGAATTCTTCTCATCAGTCAGGTTTGTCAACATTAATGCATTTCAGTAGATTATCCTAAGTCAAATTCTCCTAGAACTAGGGAGGTCATGACTTAAATCAAGGTGCTAAATCCTGCCCTTTTCTTGATACCACTATCTCCCTTTTTATTTCCTAAGGAGAAATTTGATTTTTATGGATCACTTTCCATTTCCCTATTGATCAGGGACACTCCTCTTTCTCCTTCCTGATAACCAGGAGACTTTGTTGTTTCTTTCCCTACCTGATTTCCTTGTGCTCCTTCACTCCTTCCTTAAAGACATTTGTTGAATCCCCACTGGATCTATTTATGATTGAGGCTCACACCAGAAATCTGCTACAATGTTTTGTTTTGGTTTTTTTAAGGGAAGATTTTATCATGTGACAAACTGCCTCATCCTCTTCACAAAGTCTCATCCTTTTTCATCCTTTGGAAGGCCAAGGCAATGCTTAGTAATTTTGTCCATTTTAAAAAATGGCCATCATTTTGAATGCTAACACCTGGGCTCACTAACATGCAACTATTCTTGTTTAGTGTATAGGAGAAAAAATAAAAAGGAATCACTAATCATCTAATGAGGATGTTTTCTGCCATAACAGTAAAAAAGTAAAAAAAAAAAAAAAATTAGTATTACTTCCCCATGGTTGCTATAGCAACATACCACATATTAAGTTGTTTTAACAACAAAAACTTACTATCTCCCTCTTTTGAAGGCTAGAAGTCCCAAATCAAGATGTTGGCAGAGTTGGCTCCTCTCATGGGCTGTGAGAGAGGATGTCTCCTAGCTTCTGATGGTTTCTGGGCACACTTTGGAGTTCTTTGGCTCATACACACACCATCCTGTCTCTGACTTCAGGTTCATATAGTGCTCTCCCAGAGTGTGTGTCTTTGTCTAAATTTCCCCTTTTCATAAGGACACTAGTCATATTTAATTGGGACCTATTCTATTTCATCTTAAATAATTACATATAAATTGACCTTATTTCCAAATAAGGTCACAACTTGAGGTACTGGGAGTTAAGACTTTAGCATAAGAATTTTTAGGGAAAAGCCAGATCACAACTGAAGGGTTGGTTGGTTTAGATAAGAAGCCAAATATAAACTCCCAAATCAAAGGACCCAAAATGGTGTTGCTTGCGGGATTTAATGGGTTTAGAAATTGAAAAAAAAAAATCTCAATGGTACATGCTGGCCCTGGCTGCAGTTAGGAAAAATAATTCAAAAGTGATCATATTTCTGACGCTGAAATAGTTGAAAAGCATGTAGTAGAGAGGATATTTATATCGTGTATATCATATTTTGAATGACCAAATTAGACTAAAGTCAAATTACTCTATGTTGGGAATGATGGGAGGGTGTAGGAATTCCTGTAGTTAGGTTCTTCACTTGGATTTATTTCATTGCTTTAAATAGATTTCTCTGTAGAACACAGTGAGTAATGGTGGTCTCACTATTGCCTTCTTGAGTTAGACTGGCTTATTTGGGAATTTTAATTTATAATTCTGTACCTTTTCAAACACAAACTTTCTTTTTAATGATTCATATTAATTATATAGAATAGTGAGTTATATTTGGTATATTATTGGTACATGCATATTATTTGGTCGATTTCACTCCCTAGTAACTCCCCTTACCCACCCTCACTGATCTCCTGTACCCTAATGGCCTAATGATCTCCCTTCTACTTTTATGATGCCTCTTGTTTTGTTTTGTTTTTCTTTTATTCCCACTGGCTTTCACATATGATAAAAAAAATATGTGATACTTTTCTCTGAGTCTGACTTACTTTGCTTACTTTACTGAACATTTTTCAGTTCCATCCAATATCCTGAAAATGACATAATTTCATTTTTCTTATAGCTAAGTAAAACTCCATTATGTATACATTGAACATTTTCTTTATCTTTCCATCTATCGACAGACACCTAGGCTAATTATATAACTTGGATATTGTGAATTGTGCTGTGTTAAACATGGGTATGCATGTATCACTAAAGTATGCCGATTATAATTACTTTAGATAAATACCAAACTCTGATATAGCTAGATCAAATGGTAGTACTATTTTTAGCTTTATAAGAAAACTCCATACTGATTTCCATAATGACTCTACAAATTTACATCCCCACCAACAGTGTTTAAGAGTTTCTTTTTACCCATATCCTCATCATGACTTATTGTTATTTCTATTCTTAATGTTTGCTATTCTGAATGGAGTGAGATGGAATCTCAGTGTAATTTTTATTCTCATTTTCCTGATGGCTAAAGATGTTGAAAATGTTCTCATACAATTATTGGCCTTTTGTACTTCATCTTTTGTGAAGTGTCTGTTCAGTTCATTTGCCTGTTTATTGATTTGGTTATTTTTTTAGTGTTGAGTTTTTGTAGTTCTTTATATATTTTATATACTAATCCGCTGGTAGGTGGCAAAAATTTTCTCCCATTCTGTAGGTTGTCTCTTCATTCTGTTAATTGTTCCCTTTGCTACGCAGAAGATTTTTAACTTGATACCATGCCTCTACTAATTCTTGCTCTTATTTCCTGAGGTATGGGAGTCCTGTTTGGAAAGTCCTTGTCTGTGCCATTATGTTGAAATCTTTCCCCTATTTCTTATTTTAACAGTTTCAAAACAGTTTCTGGTCTTATCCTTGGGACTTTGATCCATTTTAAGTTGACTTTTGTACATGGTGAGAGACAAGCATCTAGTTTTATTCTTCTACATAGAGATATTCAGTTTCCCCAGTACCATTGTTAAAGAGGTGGTCTTTTCTCCGATATATTTTTAGCACCTTTGTCAAGAATCAGATGACTAGCTGTGTGGATTTTTTTTTCTGTGTTTTATATTTGATTTCTATTCTATATCTGTCATTACACCAGTACCATGTTTATTTTTGGTAATATATCTCTGTAGTATAATTTGAAATCAGGGATTATGATGCTTCCAGCATTACTCTTTTGGCTCAGGATTGCTTTGGCTATTCTTGGTTTTTTGTTCTTCCACACAAATTTTACAATTGTTTTCCCAGTCCTGTGAAGAATATTTTTCGTATTTTTATGACAGTTACATTGAATCTGTAGATTGTTTTTGGTAAGATGGCCATTTTAACAATATTAATTCTGCCTATCCAGGAATATGAGAAGTCTTTCCATCTTCTAGTGTCTTCTTCATGTTTACAATTTTCATAATAGAGGTTTTTCACCTTTTTTTTCTTTTGCAATACAAGGTATTGAACTCAGGGGCATTCCACCTCCAAGCTATACCCCCAGCCCTATTTTTTTATTATTCTTTATTTTGAAACAGGGTCTCACTAAGTTGTGGAGTGCCTCACTAGGTAGCTGAGGCTGGCCTCGAACCCAGATCCTCTGGTCTCAGCCTCACAAATGCTGGGATTACAAGTGTGTGCCACCACGCCTGGCTCCTTTCACCTTCTTGGCTAGATTTATTCCTAGGTTTTATGTTTTTTTGAGGTTATTGTGAATGGAAATGTTTTCCTGATTTCTTTTTCAGTGAATTAATTATGGATGTACAGAAAAGCTATTTTTAATGTAGATTTTGTATCCTGTTACTTTGCTGAATTTGTCTATTAGCTCTTGAAGTCTTATAATGGAACCTTTAGGATCATCTAAGTATAGGATCATATTTGCAAATAGAGATGCTTTAACTTCTTCCTTCCCTATTTGTATCCCTTTTATTTTCTTCCTTTGCCTTATTGCTCTGGCTAAATATTCAAGTACTATATATATTGAGTCGTATGATGAGAGTGGACATTCTTGTCTTGTTCCTGATTTTAGAGAAAATGCTTTTAGAATTTCCCCATTCCATATGATGTTGGCTTCAGGTTTGTCACATATAGCCTTTGTTATGTTGAGGTAAATTTCTTCTGCCCCTCGTTTCTTCAGGGTATTTATCATGAAGAGATGTTGAACTTTTTCAAAGGCTTTTTCTTCATCTATTGAGATGATCATATGTTTTTTGTCCATAATGCTATTTACTTACATAGTGTATCATATTTATCAATTTGCACATGGTGAACAATCCTTGCATTTTTGGAATGAAAACAACTTAGTCATGGTGTATGATATTTTTAATGTGTTGTTGAATTCAGTTGTCTAGTATTTCATTAAAGATTTTTGCATCTATTCTCATCAAGGATATTGGTTTGTAATTTTCTTTCCTTGATGGGTCCTTATATGGTTTTGGTCTCAGTGTGACACTGTCTTTGTAAAATGAGCTTTGAAGTGCTTCCTCCATTTCTTTTTCATGAATTAATTCGAGGAGCATTGGCATGAGTTCTTCTTTAAAGCTCTGGTAAAATTCAGGGAGCTGTAGCTCAGTGGTAGATTGCTTGCTCAGGGTTTAATCCACAGTGCCACCAAAAATGAAAAAATAATCTGGTAAAATTGAGCTCACAGACAACTTTCAAGGGAACATAACAAACAGTTCTCTCTCTTTTTTTGTCCACAAATAAAAGTCTCATCTTGAATTCTAGAACAATTGCCTATTCTAGTCCCTTTGGTTTCAAAGTCCAACTTTTGGCATCAATTCATCTTGGTTCATTGGAGACCTCTGAAGGCTTTTGACAATCCACAGAACATCATTCAATGTTTGTCTCTAATGCAAATATTGTTAGTCTGATCCTGACATTCTTGTTGTGCCAATAAAATTCCATTGACTGTACTTTTTCATTTCGTCACTCTCTTTACATATCTCCCCACCCTCACTGTTGAAAAAGGAAAAATAGTGATTGGAAAGACATGTAATTATGTTCTAGGAAGTGATGCAACTGTTTTTGGAAAAATATGAAACTTTAAGCATATTTCTAAAATCCTTTTTTGTTCCAACAGTTCTTGCTGTGCTTTACCAGTTATAGTGATGTTTGCCTCACATCCAGCTGATGTATTTTGTACAAAGCAGAACAAATAATTTTCTTGAAGTAATTTCCCAATAATACCTAGTTAGAAATGCCTACAGTTACTTAGAGTATCTCTCTATGCACTAACAATTGTAGGAAACAGATGGGATACATTGGTTTGATCCACTTAACAACATCTACAGTGTCCTGGAATAACTTTACACTTCACTCAGACTTCAAGACTATATAAGACACCAACCCTTTCCCCTAGTGAAGGTAGTTGCTCAAACCTTTAGAGAGGCCCAGTGTGGATGGGACTAGATACTTAAGATATCATAAGCAGAAAAAGTTCAAATTAAGACACACCCTAAGCTGGGTGTTGGGAAATCTTTTTGTATCTCAGATTTACAGTAGACATCTGGTTCAAAAACAAATGTATAATTACATAGTGATATTAGTGGTCCTAGCCACTAATCCCAGGATAAGGGAGGCTGAGACAGGAGGAGAGCAGGTTCGAGGCCAGCAGTGCAAGTCTCACTGAGTTGCTGAGGCTGGCTTTGAACCTATGATCCTCCTGTTTCAGCCTCCTAAGTACTGGAATTACGAGCATGCACCACCATGCCTGGCTTAGATAGATGTATTATGTGCACTATCTCATATGAGTTGCCACTTTTTAATGACATTGTTACTACAAATTTCCATTTCAGAGACAAGAAACTTGAGGCCTCTCTCTAAATGGGACTTAATTAACTGACTTTCCCAAAGTCTATAGCTTCATATGGTGAAAATGGAATCCAAACCAAGATTTGCTTGACTACAGAGCTTATGTTTTCACTGTAATTTTTCAGATGCAAGAAGGACTTGCCACAGTATCATGGTACTCTTTGCAGCAGACTTGGGCAGCCTCATAAATGGAAACCTCATAAAAATCTTCCCTAGAGACTGCCCCTGGAGACTTACCCAGCTTAGTGTACCTAACAAACAGATGAGAAAATTATGGCTCAGGAACAAGTGAGGTGCAAAGACAGTATTAAAATCAGGTCCAGGCCAGGTGTGGTGGTGCACACTTGTAATCCTGGGTGTTGGGAAATCTTTTTGTATCTCAGATTTACAGTAGACATCTGGTTCAGTTGTCTTAAAAAACAAATGTATAATTACATAGTGATATCAGTGGTCCTAGCCAGGTGTGGTGGCACACGCTTGTAATCCCAGGACAAGGGATGCTGAGACAGGAGGATTGCAGATTTGAGATCCCCAGCACCACAAAAAGATAATTAATTAATTAATTTTCAAGTTAATTAACTAAAATAAAAATAGGGGTATATCTTGGAGGTAGAATGCCCCTGAGTTAAATCCCCAGTACCCAAAACAACAACCAAATGTCCATTTGAATGCTAACCTCCTCACTTTCTGCCATCTATTTGGTTTGTCATATTTTCCTAATTTGGAAATTCATATTGTCCTTCATATCCAGATTGTGAAAGAACCTGTACCAGGCAAGAAGATCAGGTTATATAGCAGCAGCAGCAAAAACAAACACAACAACATTTAAAAAAATCTCGGTATTTTAAAATAACAAATGTTCTTTTGCCTTCTTGGACCTTGTCTGTTGGGCTCAGGCAGGGTGGACTCTGCTGCACAACATCCTCACAGAGATTTAGGCTAGAGGAGGCTCCAAAGCTCATGGTCATTAGACTCCACAGCCAAGGAAAGAGAAGTGTCCAGCAGGTCAAATACTTCCAGAGCAATCACTGTTGCCATGCTAACTTGAAGAGAAAGTGCACTGTGAGAAAGAACAAACCCATCATGTTATGAGAAAGAGGAGAATGGGTGCTGGCGAGAGGCACTAATATATACACCAGACAATCAGCAGCAAAGATAGAATAAAAATACAGAAAATAACGGCAGAAGAGCTAAGTTTAAAAAGAGCAGGTTTCTTTAACCTCTCTTGTGACTCCAAGCCCTGCTTATCTTAAGCCCTTTCCACGGGTTGACTGACTTGACAAGGTGAGAGATTATCAACAACCAGGGCCATTTTAAATATGGGCAGAAAAAGGCATATTTTTAGCAAAGCTGAAAAAACTGGTTGGTCACTTGAACTACCCAATTTAGGTTGATGGTCAGAGCAGCATATGGATCAGAATTACTAAGACTGCTGCTTTAGTCAGTGGGAAGCTTTCCACATGCAAGGCAATTATGCAGCCATTTCTTGAGGAAATGCAAGAGCATTTTGAAATTCGGTACAGAAGAAAAGCATCTCAAGTGTTTGTGGGATTTGGCACCTCGCCAATAAAATGAGGCTCTGAGCTTGTGAACTGGAAATCTGTACATTGTTTAGATTATTATAGCATATGCTAATTCAAAAAGCATTAGACTGGAAAAACTTGTACTTCTGGAACTTTAGAAAACCTACATTGATGTCGAATAAATAAAGACAGGGAGTGTGATATAGTAAGATCTTTAAAGAAGGTAGGGTTCTTAATTTCATCCTGAAGTTACTGCAAGAGCTTTGGTTCATTTCCTAATCTCTTTCAGACTATTTCTCATCTGTTCTGTGAAGATATTGTTAAATAAATGTGGCAAGCACTGTTGACTATACCTCCAAAATGTGTCTTGGTATTACTCACTTCTTTTCATCTCTAACATTCCAATTCATGCAAAAATCATCTCTCCACTAGATCACCACCAAGACTCCAGGACTCCTAACACATCCACTCTTGTCCTCCCACCCATTCATTACTCAGTAGACATAGAGATCTTTCTCACGCCAGGTCTTTTGCATGCCCTGTCCCCCTCCTTCCCTTGTATCCGACATGCTATGGCTCTGTTTATTCCTTTGGTTAATATCATAAAAGCTTACCCAAGACAGTCTTTCTTGATTTTCCTACTTGTGGTGTATGCTCCTCCTATTATTTGCTATCTGAGCTCATTACTTTCCTTCATGATGCCTATTCTGATTTGTAATTTGTTTTTGATCCTATGCCTACTTCTCTGTGTTTTGAAGTAGAATATGAGTTTCATGAAGTCAGAGACTTCTTTTATTCGCTACCCTTGTATTTACAGAGCATAGTGCCTGGCACATTGAAGATGTATTTGTGTAGTAGTGAAGGAGTTATTGTGAAAAAGGAGTCATCTTTTAGTACTCGGTGGTGTAAATATTAGTATTCTTTTTCTTTTATTTCCCAGTGATGCCCAATCCGTCTCCACTTCTGCTAACCCACACATTTCTCTGTTTAAGAAGATATAGTAGTAGATTTCTCCCTTACAAGCAAACACTGTAGAAATCTAAACTAAAAGGCAACAGATAATAACAGGGAACAGAAGAACTTACTCCTGATTTTGATAAATTTATCTTTCAATACACCTATGTTTTGTGAATTATACACTCACACCCTTACATGGCCTTTACACACCAAACTTGGAGGTCTATAATCAGTTAATAAACACTTACTATTTCTTGCCTTAGGTTATACAGTATCTCTAAGTTTATCTTGAACAATGGTGTTAAAAATTATTTGAATATTTTATTGCTATTTTTGCTATTTAAAATGATCAGAAAACAAAGATATAAAATACAGATTCTAGTGATAAAAAGTCAAGAAAAGAAAAAATGCAATTAAGACAAAATTTTAAAAGTAAGGTTGTAATGATATGGTTACCATTTTGTTTCTATTGGACACATCAAAATTAAACTGAATAGTAATGTCTTCACTTAGAAAAGAAAATGAATTTAAAAAATAACATGAACTATTAGTATTTATTATCAAAGGTTATATCTAAAATGTGAGACATAAAAAGGTTATATCTAAAAGGTCAGACAAAATTATGAAATTTACATTAGTTTTAGCTCTCTTCCACATTTGGCTTTCTTATATGTTTCTAGTCTGATTTTGTTTGAAAATAGTGTATTACCAATAGAACATGTTCCTTTCTTCCCCTGAAAGATGGGAAAACCTACTTCATCAGTTCAATTATGAGCAACTTGTGACCTAAGAGTGAAGGAATTAGTCCTATAGTCCTAATCAATTCTTTCTGATCAACTGCCTGAATTCTTTAATTCTTTTAACAGTTTTTTTGATACTAGAGATTGAACCTAGGGGCACTCTACCTCCAAGCTATAACCCCGGCCCTATTTTTCATTCTTATTTTGAAACAGGATCTTACTAAGTTGCAGAGGGCCTCACTAAGTAGCTGAGTCTGGCCGCAAACCTGCAATCCTTCTGTCTCAGCTTCCCAAGTACTGGGATTACAAGCGTGTACCACTATGCCTGGCTTGGCTGAATTATTTTAAAGTCTAAGTTTACAGGTAGTTTGTCTAGTTCCAGGTAGGAAATATTAACTAGTAGACACCAACAGTTACAGATATATAAGAAGAAAAACCTTCATGATATCTTCTACTTTTCCTTTCGTAGTCATTCCCTCCATAGGCAATGGGGTATTCACTTCAATTCATTTCTCTCTTAAAACCAATAAAAGTCAACCCATCACGACCACACCCTGTACTTTCTGAAACAACTCTAATAAATCAGGTCTAATGAAGATTTTTTTTTTCTGACTCTTCTTTGTGCCTGTCCTTGCTTCTTAACTCCTGCCAGCTAGTGCTGGAATTTGCCTCTGGACTTTGGCAATTCACTCCTTAGATTTGCTATGTCCAGTTGCTGAAGTTGGCCATGTTCTTAATGTTGCTCTGGATTTGAAGAAGTAGTTTTGGAGTTCTGCCCATGTTCTCAGTCCCTAATAAACTTACCTCTGTTTCCCTCCTCTAGACACCACCCTCAATACATTATCATCCTCACTGAGCTATCTACATTTCAAGTTCCCAATAGCTACTTATGACTAGTGGCTACCATATTAGACAACATAGAAAACTGTATTGAACAATGTCTCTGGAGTATCTAGGCCTTTACAATCTATGCCACCAGTGTCTCTCTCTACAGATAACAACCTGTCCAAAATTTTATCAACCCATATTGGAATGCATTCATGCTCACAAAACTCTTTAGAGGAAGTTTTGGTACAAACGCCCTTGACATTTTCTTCAGTTAATGAGGCATATCATTGTTTCCCAAACTCTTTCACAAGGCTTTCAAAATCCTTCATGACCTTTATCATGTCTAGCTTCATTATTCCTTTCTCTTAAACTGACTTTTCTGAACTACTTTACATTTCTTGACTTCAATTTTAAACTTGCTATTCCTTTTGTCTGGAACAGTCTCCCATTTCCTTTTCACATCTCAAGTGTTCTCTGATGTTTTGGGACATTATAAGAGAAGCTGTCTAATCCATTTGGACAACTTAGAGATGTGGGGCTTATTTAATATTGTTTGACTATTTATTTCACTCAACACCAGAAAGTAATTTAGGGCATAGGAAGAATGTTGAACTGTATTTTGTACACAGAAAATTACGAAATATTACACTTCTTACATCTAACCCCCAAGACTTAGACTATTCTAAGAGGTTTGTAATAAGTAAGTCTTTTGCATTTCTATTTGTTGATATGAGTGTGTTTGTAACTCTCTCCCCCATACTAAGTTTTTTTTTTTTCTATGTCCTGCCACCCTATGTGAAGAGACAATGAAAGAGTTTTGTGGCTAAAGTGCAAGCTATATGAACTTACTTCAAAATTAAGTTCTAAGGAAGTATTTTAATTCTAGACAGATCCTTTGAGAAGTATGCTCTAATTCACCCTTTCTTTTTCTCTATGTTATCTATCTAGAGGGAACATTTGAGGAGGAAACCCACCAACACAAAGTGTGGGATTGTCAGTAGCAATGCAGGTCTGTGGTTCTTCCTTTAGGATCACAACCAACTCCTATCTGGTTAGTAGCAATTAGAGAAACCAGGCTGTTTTAGAAAAGAATGCCAAAGAGTTGGGGCACTCATCATTGACAATACTTAGAAGAAACTAAAATGATATCTTAGACTAATGTATTTGAATAGATAATAAACAAGGGCTAGCACTTTACCTTCATAGCTTCTTCACTATGTTTCCTTGGTCTTTCTGACTCTACATATGAAAAGCAGAGACTAAGGGTAGAGGGTTCTGCAAGAAGTATATTTATTTTGTGACAAAAAAAAAAACCAAAATCCCTTTCAACATTTTTATGCAAGACTTCAAAATTGAACCAGATATATATGTAACAGATTAATAAAATAATAATATAATTTATGTGATTTTATAATATACCTATAGTGCAACATCATTTTGAAGATGTAATCACTATGACAAATATTTCATCCATTCTGTTTGATAGATCCCAATTTGACCAAGATCAGAGAAATCACTGTAATTTTCAGTTACTTGTATCAAGGACTCATAATCTTCATCAAACCAAGGATATAGAAGCAAATGAGAAATTATTCTCAGTTCAGATTAAATGCCTATGATCATTTTTTTCTTCTTAAAAATATAAAAGTTTATTTTAAATCAAGATAAGATAGAAGACAAAAAAAAGCTCCCCTCACACAGAGGGGAAAGACCCCCAAACCTAATATGACCTCATTTGGCATAGGCAAAAAAAAAAAAAAAATTGCATTGTCATTTATTGATAAGACTGAACAGATCTTGCTGTCTATTGCTAAAATGGCTTAATGTCAAATTAAAAAGAAAAAATTATAAAACATCAATTCTTTCTTAACATAAAATCCTATGTTTATTTTTTTTACCTATTATATGAAAGTGCATCAAGAAAATATGTAATGACTCTTTGAAAATCCCATTTCATGATGTAAGTGTAAAACATGTTTCTTATTGTAAAGAAGGTTTACTGGTATAGACCAACTCAGTAGGATTCCTAAGACTCTGACCTAACATCTTGGACTAAGGTCCATAATTGTTATTCCTCAGCAAAGTCTATCATAGCATAAGAGGCCGATTTTGTGCACTGTTTCATACAAAAGCTAACTTGAAGCATTTTCTTAGATATATGAAGATATCTCTTATTTTCAAAAGGAGAGAGAAAAGACATTTATTGAGTAGCTTTAATTTTTTTTTTGTACCTCCAGGCTATACTCCCAATCCTATTTTATTCTTTATTTTGAAACAGGGTCTCACTAAGTTGCAGGGTCCCTCTAAGTAGCTGAGGCTGACTGCAAATCTGTGATCTTCTTGTCTCAGCTTTCCAAGTACTGAGATTACAAGCATGTGTCACCATGCCTGGCTGAGTAGCTTTAACTTAAACATAGTGCTGTATATATACACATGTGATATCATGTTTAATTCTAATGATGACTCTATGAATAATAATTATTATCCCCGTATTACTAATGAAGAAACTAAAGTACTGAGCAAATCCTCAAGTTTATTTCTCTTCTAATTTGCCATGCTACCTCAGGTCACTGAAACCTCCTTACATAGTTATAACCTGGGACGATATAAACCTGCTCAAGGGCATAGAAAGGCAAATCAGCCAGTGAAAAGAAAGTGTAGTGGGACTGGAGAAATAAGACTTGTGACTGCACACACCTGATTTCTGCAGCAAAGCAGTTAGGACCCCAGCCAAGTGAGCTGGAGGGTAGGTCTTGGCCACAGTCTCATTGAAAATAGGAATGTCAAATGGAATAAAAAGATAGCAGAAGTCTATGTGTGTAAACTATGCCTATCAGGTGGACTGTGGGAAATCATTTTGGTTTGGTAGAACCATGAATGCCCAAGACCTATAACATCCACCCGCTTTACAGCATGAAACTAATTCCAGACCCCACAGTCTGGCACACTCTATGATTATTGTTGACATTTTATGTGAATTATCTCAAATAAGCCACCACACAGCCAGCAGAAATCCTGATGATTATTTGATTATTTGCCATCGGTTGGAATGTGGGGGTAAGTAATAGTAAAGAGTATTTACTCTGTAACCAAACTGCCTGGCTCTGACCTCTGGCTCTTGCCGCCTCTGTTACCCTCTATTTGGACTCTCTTTATGAGCCATTTACTCATTTGTAAACTGCAAGTAATGATAGTGCTCAGCTGGATGTGGTGGCGCGTATTTGTAATCCCTGTACTTGGAAGACTGAGACAGGAGGATTACAGGTTTGCAACCAGCTTCAGCTACTTAGTGAAGCCCTCTGCAACTTAGTGAGACCCTGTTTCAAAAATAAAGAATAAAAAAATAGGACTGGGGGTGTAGCTTGGAGGTGGAATGCCCCTGAGTTCAATCCCCAGTACCACACACACACACACAAATAAAAAATGATAGTGCTCATTTTTCAGGTTAAGCGTATAAAGAGCTCAAACAGCGCTTAGCTCAGGGAAATGCTAGGCAAGTGTATGATTAATAAAGAAACTGAGTAACTTTACACACTTATAAAAGTAATACATGATAGAAGCTGGGACTTATATCCAGAGTGTGTGAGATCAAAGCCAATGCTAATAGCCCATCCAGAGTATGAGTTTTCAATGGGTTAGACGTATCTGATTTTGCAAATGAGAGACTTCAGGAACTTCAACTATAAAAAGACCAGGGAAAGTAGATATCAACACTATTCTGAGATTCTTTCTTATTTATCTCTCCTTCCAGATTGGGCATCATCTTCCTGAAAATTATGAAATAACTGAAATTTATGTCACAGTCTCCTTTTTATAAGACCTTTTCCAGGGTTTGCTATACCATTAAAATATTTAACTTTGCATTACTGAATATACCTCTGTTGCAAATAAATAATATTTATTTAAATAATATTTATTCAAAACAGAGGTATATTCAGTAGCCTTTGAGGAATCAACATTTATGGACCGTCGTCCAAGATTTCAGGTCAGTCTTAGGAATCCTATTGAGTAGGTTTATACCGGTAATCCTTCTTCGCAAAAGAAACGTGTTTTATACTTACATCATGAAAGGGGATTTTCAAAGAGTCATTACATGTTTTCTTGATGCACTTTCATATAAGAGGTATTTTAAAAAATAAACATAAGTTTTTATTTTAAGAAAGAATTGATGTTTTATATTTTTCTTTTTAATTTGATATTAAGCCATTTTAGCAATAGACAGCAAGATCTGTTCATTCTTGTCAATACATGACAATGCAAATTTTTGTTAAAGTTTTTTTTAACTTATGCCAAATTAGGTCATATTAGGTTGTATAAAATCTGTGATCCCATGACTCGGAGTCTTTGGTATGCATCCCAAGTTAGGCTGTTAAGAGTAACTCTTTCTGGCTTTTGTATGCATAGACACACACCTGGCAGGCAGAGACACGGTCTGAATTTGAGAACAGATATTTTGTAGTAAAGGCCAAGTTCCATGGTTCTAAAGGGAAGCAAAAATCCCTTATGTGTTCTTTTACGCAAAGCTGCAAGGCTACAAGGACAATATCATATAGGAAGAGCATCCCAAGGGATATTTTGGTGAATTTTCTTGTATCAGCTTTTATATGTCACTGTTGTCAGTTTCTCTAAATTAGAAGAGATCATGTTTGGTTTGTTTTTTAGCTCAGGAAATACAAGAATTATATCATGGAGTGATACAATAAGTATAATAGCTGGAAATTAAATAAGAATTTTTGAAATCCATCCCCTGTAAGTTTGAGTATTACCTGTCACCAGCTAATTATGTGACTTTGTTCAAGTTATTTAACCTCTTTTAACTATGAGTTCTTCACCTATAAAAATAACTCAGAATTAAATGTGAAGATTAAATTAGATAAAGCAAGTAAAACATTGCATCCTTATAATATACTCATAAAGTATCATAAGTACTTAAAACAAAATAACCCTGTTTTATATTAATATTAATGTCATTAATATTAATCATTAGTATTCCTATGCTATCTCCATTGTTACAGAGATTTTAGTATTAATCAATATGTATGCACAGTGATAGTTTCTTATAATAAATTATCTTCAAGAATTCACGATTAGATAAATGTATCTTATAATACTATGCTAAATGGTTTGGATAAGTGAGTCTGGAGACAGGCAGATCTTTCAGGAGGCTGTATTGCTGTATCCAGCACTTTCCTAAAAGGTCTGGAACAGCAACTTGCACTTGAGAAGCAAGGCTCCTTTTTATTGAAAATAATAGAAATCTACTTCAAACAAGCTTAAACCTGATTGGGGTCTAAGAATCTCATTGAACCCAAGATCAGAGAGTTCAATAGGCCTCATAAGGAACTGAAATGAAGTAAAATTAATTGGTGTTACAATGCCCTCTCTTCTCTCTTTCTCTCTACACGTAGAGGAGAGTCTCTTCCTCAAAGATTCATAGAGTAGTTGGAGAGAGGACCACGTAAACCTATGATTAAAAAAAAAGCTATGATAAATGAGAAGTGGGGCGTGTTAAGGATGCTACTAAATTTCAGAGAAGAAAACAGCCTGCCTCAAGGGGCACATTAGTTCGCTAGGGCTGCCATCATAAAACACCATAGAGTAGGTGGCTTAACAGAAATCTATATTCCCAGAGTTGTGGGGTCCAAAATTCTAGAAATGAAATATCAGCTGGTTTGTTTTTTTCTGTGGTTTCTCTTCTTGGTTTACCATTAGCCAACTTTCCACTGTGTCTTGTGTCTACTCACCTTGTGCATCACTCTATGTGCCCAAATATCTTTTTCCTGTAAGACACACCCTACAAACCTCATTTAACCTTCCTTACTTCTTTAAAGGCCTTATCTCTAAATGAAGTCTCTTTCTAAGGTCCTGCAGGATAGGGCTTAAAAGGGGTGGTGGTGGGGAAAGCACAATTCAGTCCACAACAAGGAATAAGAGAACTTTCTAGAGTAGTGATCTTAAAGGGTCAGATAGGGTAAGGTATGACCTGCAGATAGAACAGCAGGCACAAAGGCAAAAAACAAGTGTGAGCATGACTGAGCTATGGAATTTTACCTATTTTGGTATGATGGAGCTTAGGAGGGTTAGAAATTGGCAAAATATGAAGTTGGAAATGTAACTAAGGATTGAATTATAAATGGTTTTATGTTATGCCTCAAAATGTAATAGATCAAACACAGCAAAAGTTTCTTTCACTCTCAGGAAGTTTTTTGGGGAGGTGCTACATATCCAGTAGGAACTTTCTTCTGAGCCATGATTCAGGCATCAGACCCCATTCTTCTTAAGACTCTCATCTTTGTGGTCCAGGCTGGATTGCTGTATCCAGCACTTTCTCTAGAGGGTCTGGACCAGCAAGGGACACACCACACTCCTACTGCTCTGCCATTGGTGAGAGCTAGTCATCTGACCTCTCCTGGTTTCTGGGTCATGGGGATATCATAAGGAGACTTAGCTGGATGGCTGATTCCTGGCTACAATTCTATTATTGTGTAAAGATAGAAGGGCACCATGTACACGGGAGCTGTCTTCATCACAGTCTCACAAGTCATTAAGGAATTTGGGTTTTTGTACTGAAAAAAAAAATGAGAGCATGACCTGGAAGACTTTAAAGTGGGAATGATATGATTAAATTTTAATTCCAAAATGTAATGCTCATAGCATCATAAGGAAAGGAATCGTGGAGCAAGATTGAAGCAGAGATAAAGTATTGAGGAGACTGTTTTGATAATTCTGGGAAGTGGTTCTTAAGGCAACATTGGTAGGAAAGCAGAAGCTGGAACAGACTCCAGTGGTATTTTAGAAACACACTCATCATGACTCCTCACTGATGTCTTGTGAGAAACAGGAAATTTCTAGTAATCAACAATTTCAAGTTGGGTGAAAGATCTTGGTAACATTAAAGAGGATGAGTGGGAAGGGGAAAGGCTCATTTAGAAACATAGTGAGTTTGAGACATCTGTGGAATATCCAAGTGGCAGCTACCACTGAACTCTTGTATAGATAAGTCATATTTTAAGAAGACAATATGGGGCTGAAAAACATATTTTATTGTTATTATGATAATGATACAAGGTAATTAAAATAAAATGTGGATGAGGTCCTCTATGGTAATCATAGACTTGTGTAATGGAATAAGAATGTTTATTTTAATTACCATTCTAAGCTCAAACAAAAAGGGTCTTCAATAAAAAGAAGTGCTTAGAAAATGTCAAATTATGAATCAGTATTTTAGCTGTTTTATAAGTACTTATTGCAAAAAGAAAATATCTCCCCTCAAAGATCAGACACTCAAATATGTTTTTTGTTTTGTTTTATTTTGTTTTTTGGTACTAGGAATGGAACTCAGGAACATTCTACCTCTGAGCTATACCCCCAGCCATTTTTTTATTATAAAATAGAGTCTCGCTAAGTTGCTGAGGCTGGCATAGAACCTGTAATATTTTTGTCTCATCCTCCCAAGGAATAGGACTATAGGCATGGGCCACTATGCTCAGTTAGATTCAAATGCTATTAAGAGGATAAATTATTACAAGTAAGAAGAGTTCTCTGAACTTGACTGGTATTTATGTGTGAGTACTGCTATTATATTGGTAGAGTCATTGAAGTACACATTTAAGTACTATCCCTATGCTATTCCAAGGATCCATTACATATATTAATCAAATGAGGTGACCAATTGTATTATTCCATCTATCTTCTAGCCAGCTTCCTTTCTGGAAACTCTCCATCACTTATATTTACATTTTCATGAGCCTCTTCATTGGAGGACTGGTCCAAGACAATTACTACTAGAATAAAGATAATCACACAGGCACTGACTTAGAAACACGAGTCAAAGACCCCAGTGAAAGGTCATATAAAGTGACTGTTAAGAAAAATACCAAACAATTAAGTAATATCCAGATTGGAAGATGTTTGGAATTTCTTTAGATGATGTTAGTAATGTCAGGAAATTAAAAATGTAGCCTGTTTTTAGAGTAGTACTATTCTGGAGTACATCCCCAAATACTTATTCAGTGAAGACTATTACAGTAATGTTTTAAAAGCATCATAATTGTAGTAAGAGTCACTTTATGAATTATATTTGGTCAATTGTACTAGAAAACCATATAGCAACTGAATTTTTGCCCTGTATAGTATGGTACTAAGGCTCAAGTGTGATGTTTAGGTACTGATTTCTGGGTCCTAAATTTGGGTTCTTAGCTTTTCATCCTCTTCTGAACTCTGATTTTCTATTGTTTTTAATATCATGAAATGTGATAAATAAGGCTTTTGTTCATATGCATTAGGATCTTCCCCCACTATTCTTTTTTTTCCTTTTAAAGAAGAGGAGCATAAACAGCATCTCAAAATAGACATCTATAATCCAGACTGTAGAAACTTCCAGTTACAGAATATGAGCTTGGCTCCAAATGTCATATTTTAATTCAAGTTTAAAAACCAACACCTTGTATAAGAGGGTCATTTTACCCCATTTGGCAAGAGTTAAATTATAGAACTAACTTCCCATATTAAAATTATTATCTTTAAATAAATTAATGGACTTTAAACAGAGTTGAGTAACAGAAGACAAACACCTCAATGCATTAGTTTTTCATTGCTGTATGATTCCTACAAATTGAACAGCTTAAAACAATACCATCTATTATTGCACATTTCTGTAGTTTCAAGTCCAGGCTGATGTGTCTGGGTTCTTTGCTCAGGCTCCCACAAGGCTGAAATCAAGATGTCAATGGGTTACATTCTCATCTGGAGTCCAAGCTCAGTTCTGTTACTGGGAGAATTCATTTCCTGTGATGATAGGGATGAAATATTCTTTCTCTGCTGACTGTCAGCTGGAGCCTCTCCTTAAGGTCACTTGTATTCCTTCTTATGTGACTCCCTTCACCTTCAAACCAATGATAGTGCATCGAATCTTTCTCTCACTTCAAATCTGACTTCTTTTGTGGCCAGTCATAAAATGTTCTCTGCCTTTAAGGCTAATGATACTAGATGAAGTCCACCTGGATAATCTCTTATGACCAATTATACCATATAACATAACACAGTAATGCGATCTAATCATATTCACGGAGAATTATGGCAAAAAAACCTTGGCAGGTGTTTTCGAAATTCTGCCCACTACATTCAACTTCTTGGAATTGTGATATAAAGTTTATGTCAACTAAGTTTTGAGAGATACATGAAAAAGCAGACAGTGAAAATCACTGGGCAATGATATGGTAGTCTCCTATTGGCTTATGAATACAAGCCATATTTCTTATGTTTTATGGCAGAATTCCAACTCTCAAATGACTATCTGACATCTAAGTGTTTTGATAAATCTCCTTTCAAGCAACCCACTTGAAAGCTCATATTTCAGGCAGTCTTCAGATAGTTCAATCTTGACCTGATACTTCCTAATAGTAAATGGATGTTTAGGAGGAGTAATAGCTAATGTAGACAGGTGAAGTGATGTATTATGACTAATAACATTTCTAACACTGTGGGGGCATTTTAATACGGACACTGTCTCTTCATCAATCAAAAAAAGATGGCCAGGCAATCTTGATTAGGAACATGAATTGATCAGGGAGAAATCTATGTAATGCCCATGAACTCAAGTGAAGGAAATACTGTTTTGAAAACTAGTAATATAATTCACAGCATCATAGTAGAGTGTTTACTACGTGGGGGAGAGTAAAAAATGGAGAATGTTTGGTAAAGTTAGTGTGTGTGTATGTGTGTGTGTGTGTGTGTGTGTGTGTGTGTGTGTGTGTGTGTGTGTATTCGTTACCGGAGAACTGAACCCAGCAGTGCTTTATCACTGGCCTGCATTCCCTGCCCGCTAGCCGGCTAGCCCGCTAGCCCTTTTTTTTTTTTTTTATAAAGAGTCTCACTAAGTTACTGTGTACTTGTCTTGAACCTGTGATCCTCCTTTCTTGGATGTTCTAGTACATGAAGTTCTTCTTGACAGAATTATCAACAATGTGCAGATATCTGGAAACTATTTCTCATATGAATTATTGCCAAAAGGGACTTTCTTCTAAAAAGTAGGTTTGCTCTTTAATATCAAATATGGAGAGCTGTGTAATCATTCAGTTTCTATTTTGCCTTGGCTACCGAAATCTCAGAATTTACAGGTACACCTTTCTTCCATGAGTCCTGGGAGATTTTTCTCTCTTTCTAGTTGTCAAATATCATGTGTTATTCATGTTGGATGTCTATTTGCATGGCTTATATATATCCTATAAATAATTTAAAGTTTTTCATGGAAGTAAGTGGGCATGGTTTGTAAATATATAAAATATAGTATGTTAGGATATGTAACAGAAATGTGCAAAATGAGGAATTTTGTCTCTTCACTGCAATCAACAAACAGATAAATTTAAAAAAAGATCCAACAAAAGGTAATTAAAATACCTAGGGAAGCCCAGGCTTGAAATAAGGTAGGAGAAAAGAAATCTATGTTCAGAAAAGGAAATACCAGAGTCTTAATCTGTTCGGAGTGCTATAATAGAATACCATGACTGAATGACTGAGAAACAACAGACATTTATTTGTCACCATTATGGAGATCGGAAATACCAAGATCAAAGTACCAGCCGATTCAGTGCTAGTGAGGGCCTTATTTTGAATTCATAGATGACTGTCCTTTTGCACCACACTCACCTGGCAGAAGGGCAAGAGAGCTTGGTGAGGTCTCTTATATGGGCACTGATGGCATTAATGAGCGCTCCACCCTCATGGTCTCATCACCTCCCAATGGCTCCTCCTCTGAATACAGTCTCATTGAAGATTAAGTTTGAGTGTTTGAAACCTTTGCCATATTAGATGTTTGTACTACATTAAATAAAAGTGTGGTAATTCCTCCCAGTCCTTAAATCTGTACTCTTGAGTTTTCTAGCATGAGTATTAGTGCATTTTGCTCAACTAACAAACTAAAGGTAAAGCAGTGACCTTTTCAAAGAATAATTCCTTCTGAATACCGTATTACAAGCATGTATGTTTTATTATATAAGTCAGAAAATTATATGTTATTTTACATATCAGAATATACTCATGTAGAGAGGAATCTTTCTTAAGAGCTCTAGAGAGAGTCTATACACTAACATTGGGAGAATTCTTCGGAATTATTTGATATGTAAGTTTTTATTTGAATTTTTGTAAGAAAAGAGTCCATAAGCTTTTTGTTTGCTTTCTTTTATTTATTTTTTATTTTGAGTCCATAAGTTTTTATCATATTCTCAAAGAGGTGTGTGAATTACTGTCCCATGCTTCAAATAACAACAACAGAAAAGTGAAGAGCTGTAGGCCTAGAGCAATGTTAAAATGAACACATGCTCCCATGTAAAGTGTTTCATTAGTTATGAAATTTAGCAGTGCTATAGATGGTTTGTTTTTCTCTGAAATTTATACCTTGCTTTGTTTTTCTCTGGTTTTAAATCAGCTCCTAGAAATATCCTTGCTCCATAAATTTTCCCCTACATCTCCCCCAATTAATTAGCAAGTAACCCTGAGCAGGTTGCTAAATTTTAAATTTTTCATATAGAAAAATAGAGATAATAACTCCTGCTTTATTTTTGCCAGGAATAAAATGATGTCACAAGGAAATCATCTGAATCAATAATGGGAACATACTAGAATGGTGGTCGATAATTTTTTTTTTTCCTTGTACCAAATAGCAAGCAAGTGGAGAATCTGACTTGGAAAATTTAGGAAAATGGAGGAGAAGAACAGAAAATCTTTCTTCAGTTCTGTTCTGTGCCAGAATCTGGGAAAATAACAGTAGTGCCTTCCTAAGTACCAAGAACAGAAAGAACATGCAATGATTTGTAGAAACTAACCCTCATATAAGAGAGGTAGATTTTCCTCCTCCTCCTCCTCTTCCTCCTCCTCCTCCTCCTCCTCCTCCTCCTCCTCCTCCTCCTCCTCTTCCTTCTTCAATTCTACTCCCTCCTCCAGCTCCACCTTCTCCTCTTCCTGGTTTCAATGTGCATTTGGGAGATTTTTGAAGTAAAGCATGGCCTGTGATGACTTAGATTGTCTGAGATATAACAGTATAAATGACATTGTCCTAGACTCATGAACAATGAGGAAATCAGAGTGGCCATTGCATGAAGAAGCTTTATTCGTTGTACTCTGTGGCTTGACAAATCTATTATGCTAGAGAAGACACATGTTACATTATAAACACTAAATTTGTAAGAAGCCGGGCATGGTGGCGCACGCTTGTAATCCCAGCATTTGGGAGGCTGAGACCGGAGGATCCGGGTTTGCGGACAGCCTCAGCTACCTAGTGAGGCACTCTGCAACTTAGTGAGACTCAGTTTCAAAATAAAAAAATAAATAAAAAATAGGGCTGGGGGTATAGCTCGGAGGTAGAATGCCCCTGAGTTCAACCCCATATACTGCAAAAAAAATAAATAAATAAAATAAAGAAATTTGTTAGAGTTGGGGACATAAAAGTATATTTCCTAGTGACACAGCAAGTAAGGGATAGCCATTAAACAGTTTATTGAGAATGACTCCTGCTCTATACTGAGTTATAGGAATATTCGTGACAATGAATAAAAACTACACTAGCAGCCGGGCGTGGTGGCGCACATTTGTAATTTCAGCATTTGGGAGGCTGAGACCGGAGGATCTGGGTTCTCGGTCAGCCTCAGCTACCTAGTGAGGCATTCCGCAACTTAGTGAGACCCTGTTTCAAAATAAAGAATAAAAAAATAGGGCTGTGGATGTAGCTCAAAGGTAGAATGCCCCTGAGTTCAACCCCCAGTACGCAAAAAAAAAAAAAAAAACTACACTAGCTTATTCCAATTCTAATCCCAAATTTCCAGTTGTGTCTAGTGATTTTCACCTGCTTATCCTCCCTCAACCCAAACTCATCATGTTTATAACACTATGCTTTTCTTTTTTACTCTCAGACAAATTACAATCTCTAATTCTAAACTTGTTATGTATTTAAAGGATACCAACCTTATTTGGGGCCAAAGGAGCCCTATTCAAATGTGCAAATGAGAAAAATATATCTTGAATAGAAACATCTTCCTCTTTTAACTGCTATTATTTTACTTATTTGTTTATTTTTGCTTTTGTTCCTTCATCCCTTTCTTCTCCTCCTAAGACACTGCTTTTAGCAGGTTGTCAATTTTTACTTTTCTTAGATTTTCATCAATGCTGTATTTATTTCTCCCAGGAAACTGATGAGGGAAAAATCAAAGAATGACTTTGCAGTGGTGGAATTTTAAGGACTGTGATAAACATAAAGTAGAAGTTCTTGGGAAGTGGGGTTTTTCCTGGCATTGCTCAAATAATACATATCCCTCTACAAACAAGCATGACACTAAAGTCAAGAATACTTAAAAAGAATTTAAGCAAGCTCTGTTCTATTAGTTTACATAGTTTGTAGCTCCAACTTGCTAAAATACTGTTTTATTTATGTTACCTTCCAATTGAGGAACTTACTGAGGCTCTTCCATTTTCAGATCATTGAAATTTAAGTTTTTGCGTTGAATCCTCAATCTGTTCTTATCTTCCCAGCCATTTTTCCCTACTATGATGTATCCAGC